>JAESVK010000941.1:657804-673889 GCA_017140935.1 Hamamelis virginiana
CCTGTTGGACAGTGGTCATGTCTTGCTCTATAGCGTTGCAGCGGTCAGTCAAAGTCATGGTGTAAGGTAATGGTGATAATGAGGTTGGTGGGTAAATGGGTGGGTAGATGCTGACACGTCTTAATTACTTAAATTAGAAAGCCAAATTATCACTTATGAACACGGAAGAAAACTGAAATAAAATGAAGAAAAAGATGCAAGCTGCGTGCCTAAGTATGAAAAAGGTGAAGTAGGGAATGGGACGTAGGGTATGTGTCCTACAAAGACAGTTTATATGGACTAATGCAAAGGGTAGGATAAGTGTCCCTTACTCGCTCGGTCCAATCGATATACCTAACCACATGTGACATCAGGAATGCCGCGTGGGTCCAACAGTACGTGATTGGTCCGTTTGATATACCCTAAGGTACTTGGCAAGAAGGGTGATGGCTTTCGCATACATGGAACCCGAGAGTCAAAGAAACCGGGCCGAGGGCTAGGCTCATCGTTGGCTATAGCATACAACGTCCTAAACATGCAAAGTCAAGGCGCACACAATGCAGGAATTGAAGTCACACAGTCATACAAATGCAAGTGACTGTTGGGAAAAGAATAAAGGGTGGAAAAGGATCTAACACAAATTTAATAAACTATCAACTGATTGAAATAAAATCCACAATTTTCAATGAAAAAGAAGTTGTATACCTTTTACCGAGGCGCAATGAGGTGTAAAACTCCACTGTGGAGGTCGAATTGACCCAAATGGACCTCAAAATCGGAACTGGGACGTCGAAAAATGTTGGGAAGGCTGTAGGGGCCAAACTGTAAATTTCCAGAAAGTTTGAGCACCAAATAGTAATTTTCCAGAGAGTGGAGGCACTAAATGGTAATTATCCAGAAGAGGGGCTAAACTGTAATTTTGTAGGATTGATGACGTCAGCGACACGTGTCGGTCAACGGTCAACGTTTGACCGGGTTGGTCATCGGGTCGGACTGCCGGGTCGGGTTGGCGGGTCAACGGGTCGGGCCGGGTTGGTGGGTCGGGTTGACAGGCCAGCGGGTCGGGTTGAGCCGGTAAGCCGAGCCGCACTGGTGAGCCGAGCGTGTAAGCCTAGCCGGGGAGCCGAGCTGAACCAATCAGATGCAAGGAGCGCGTGGATCTCACGCGCCGAGAAACGAGCCGCGCGTGAGGGCGCGTGTGGCACTGTTCCGACCAGTTTTTTCTGCCGGCGACGATTTCGGCGACGTCTGAGTTATTTTGGGTTGTTCCGGTGGTGTTGGCAGCCGTGGAGGTGGTGTTTTTGGTAGTGCAAAGCGCGGGTCTTGTATATATATATAGGCAGTGAGGTACGGGTCTGTATGTATGGCTGGTACGGGTCTGCTTTGACTCTTTGTTTCGTCCAAGCACGTGACTAAAAGGCAGCGAAAAGGGTGTGGATCGTGGTGTTGCTCTGATACCAATTGATGGGACTTGAGTACCAATGAAAAGAAAAAGAGAAAGAAAGAGAAAGAAAGAGAAAGAAAGTGAGAGAAAGAGAGAGAAAGAGAGAGAAATTAGAGAAATCAGAAATTAGGGAGAAATTATATTAATCTTCAAGTCTGAATCAAAATAAAGGGTTCATTCCCTTTATATAGAAAAACAGTCCTACTCTTACTAGGAAACTAATTAAAAGAGAGTTACAACTAAAATAGAAGTATCCTAATTAAATAAAGTACTCTTACTAGGAAACTAATTAAAGAGAGTTACAACTAAAATAGAAGTATCCCAATTAAATAATAACAACTAAATCATCTAATCATTCCTATGGCGGGCCCTTCTAGTATAGGTCTTCCAAGGTCGTGGGCCCTGTGGGTCATGATCCACATCAGTAATATGGTGGACCTTGGGTGCTTATCCAAGAATAAAAAATAAAAATGGCTGGCATAGGGTGACTTTTGATGTGGAAGATGGGCAATCTGTTTAACTAGGGAAAGTCTCAAAACTTCACAATTTAGATGTCCAATTATCCTCCATATTATTTCTTGTGTGTAGGATAATAGATTAATGGGTTAATTACAGTTTTGTACCCTGTACTCTGGGGTGTTTTTCAATTTGGTCTCTGTACTTCTATTTTTCTCAATTTCATACATATACTATTTAAAAATTTTAAACGAAGGACAAATTGGAGACAGACGTTAAGTAAGTGTATATTTAGCTAACGTGGATTAAGTGTTAGCCACGTGGATCCTAATTCCTAACTAGCAAACAGGATGGAGATAAAGGCTCCGTTCATTTAACCAGTTACTCATTCGAATGACATATTTATCCATTCAAACGGAGCATTTAGGCATGAAGAGGATAGGGCTGGAGGAGCCCTTCTCAACCTTAATTTGTTCAGGCCACATGGAAGGGATTTTAGACATGCCATCTAGGAAGTTTCATTTAGGCAAATTTTCAGCACAGACTTGACTCTTATTTATAGATATTTTACTTTTGTTGATAGCACAATCAGTGACATCCCATCTTATGGTTATGATTTAAAGTATCATACATAGGATGCATGAAGGGTGGTTTTTTACTCTTTTTCTTCCTTGTTGATAATAGTAGTAGCTTGGATGGATTATTCCCAGCCTCTCATTCTGAATCAGTTAGTCCTCCTTTCCTGTACATGCTTTTATCTGTATTCTGCTGCGAAGAAAGTAAACATTTTTCATTGTGTGCCAGGTTGTTCCAGGTTCGAGGGAAGTTATATGAGCTACTCATTAATTGTATTCCTCCAGAAATAATTTTAAAGGTAAAAACAAATGCCTTTCATATTGTTTTTGCCCAACTTTTTTACTTTGACTTTAAGTATCTCTCTGCTGTTGGTTTGCAGAGGCTGCTTTTTGAATTATTGAAGAAATTGGATGCTGAATTAAAGCATGAGGTCTGCCATTGGGCTGCATATTATGTAAGTTTAATATCATTTCCCAATATGGTTGTTTGTTTTCCTTAAAGTGGTTGCTTTCTTGCGTTGTACTTATAGTCACCTGAAAGAGTGACTAGGTCAGGCTTGTCTGCATTTGCCGTCTGTTATCTATACCAACTCAGAACGACGTGCTGCACACTTGGTGTGTTGGCATGAAATTAGGCTTTATTATTTTATCAATTGCGACCAAATTCCCCATACTGAAAATCAAACCTATAATATGGATCAACCAATCTGATTCATAACTCTCTTCTGGACAGCTTTTGTCATTGTTTTATGCAGACCCATGTGCCCATGGAAGAAACAGAGTTCAATTCTCTCTCTCTCTCTCTCTCTCTCTCTCTCTCCCCCCCACCCCTTGCCTTTTATTTTTTTAAGCCTCTTCTCGGTCACTTCCAATATTGGAATTTCTTGGTGCTACCTGTAGTAGGTCCTTAATCCTACTTTCTACATGTCAGGATATATCATATATGGGCATTAAAACAGTGATTTTTTTTTTTTTTTTCAATTTGTTATCTTTGTTACCTACTAGTAACTTAGTAAGTAGTAACTATGCTTTTGGCGGATGAAAGCAGAGTTCAATGATAAAATATAGATATTTTTATGGTTATTGGATAGCTAGTAATCCTAGTATACAAAATTATGATGTGAGTTCTGACAGTATTGAATATCTACTGTTGATGTACAATAAGAAGCTAAGAAGCCACAGTATTACCAGCTCAAATGGCGGTGCCCCAGTCTATTATCTTTATCTAATACTCTAGGCTTACCTTTGCTTACCTCAGGAAAGAAAAATGTTCGTAACTGTGCCATTCCTTTTCCTCCAGGAACATAGGATGCGCCTTGGACAGAAAGTCATATTCCACATTGAAGGTACTTAATACAATCTTTTTGGAATCTTGTAGTATTAAATGTGGTACACACAAGCACATATGATTCTCTATTGCTTATTTATGCTTTGGAAGTCGTCCTTACTCTTAAATTTTGTCTGCAATTTTGAATGTGCAGTGCATATTTGTTGTATGCTAAGAAGTAAGGAGCATTGACACTAATGTGCTGCACAGTCATGACACAATATGGGCATGCTAACACAACAAATTCGCAAAAAATTAGGATACAACATGATGGGGATCTGGCAATAAATAATATATATTTATTACTTTTTATGTATAATTCTATTATATTTAGAAAAAATTAGTAAAACTAATAGCAATATATTGTAAATAAACTAATAAACAATGTCCTGGTGGTAGGAAACTAATATAAAAAATTTACAAAATTAAAGAAAAAATGGAACTCAAATCAAGGGATTGAGGGTTGGGAGAGAGAGAGAGAGAGAGAGAGAGAGAGAGAGAGAGAGAAAAGAGAGGAGAGTTGATTGAACTATCTTTATCATATATCTTTTCTACAGACACCCCATATCATCCTTTAAAATAAGAAAAGGACCCCATACATTTTTTTTTTTTTTTTTAAAGAAAATTACAAACATGCTCCACCATGTCCTTACGCATGCTCAATCTACCCCTAAGTGTTTGGGCCTTGTTCGAGGCCTGTCGTATGAAAAATATAAAATAGTATTTCCCGATACGCCCTTGTTGTGTTTGCTATGTGTCGGTGCAGGGATTTAAAAATTATTCGATATGTTACGTACTGGCCGATACGTATAGAAATTTCCAAGTGCTGTTACATGATACGATTCTTTATGGGTAGTGTATCAGCATTCACATTTCACAGTGTAATGGTCTGATATGGGACCATAACGATGCATATCAGGACGATATGGTCATTACTGCACTGTATCAAAGGATCCTCAGGGCTTTTTGGGTTTTCTGTCTGCAAATCTATACGAAAGGGAAGGGGCAACCGAAGGTGGGTGATGCCATAAACTTGACAGTGATTGAGACGGCGATGCTGATTGATGACTGAAACTGTGATGGCACTGGGTTTTGCTCAAATCTCTTGATTCTCCTACTTTTCTCCTCTTTTTTAGTTCTGAGACCAAATGTGAAAATTTTATAGGAATGTTTCACTTTAATCTCTTTTTATTCTCATTCTTTCTCAAATTACTAAACTTATAAACTTTCTTTGGCATTTGTAAAACGATAGAGGTGGCCCGAATTGAGGACATAAGGGATTGTCACCTTGGATAACTCGATTTCGGCCATGTGCAATGGAAACTTATCGATGCACAATAAGTTGAAGGCACCAAAAAGATGAAGAGTGCTAAAAGAACACGGTTTGAAGTGGTGGGGAATACAAGAGAGGTTAGGAGCTAATGGAGGATATGGTTCTAGATAGAGTTGAATGGCGAGAAATGATTTATGAAATTGATTGATAATAGCTTAGATTTGTGATTATATGATAGTATTTATAACCATTCCTTTGCTTTTGTATAGATTCATGTACTATTCCTTTGCTTCTATATACATATAGTGAAATATATAAAAAGTTTTGGATAACTAATCCTTATGGAAGTCTCGGAGTAATTCATCTTAAACATGTTTAAATCTATGTGAATGGTTTAGATCTAATAGATGTCCAAAAGGTGAAGTCCTATTAATATGACAAGGCACTACCACATCATACATAGCCTCAAATGTGTGCATGTGTGATATCTCTTTTCTTTTGTTTTTGTAACGCCCCAACTTAACATCCGTACCGATCCTTCCGAATAGGTCGACACGTGTCAAGCTAAAGGTACAACCTGTACTGCTCATCCGTATTTCCTCACAAGATATAAGGATTTTATATATATCAAAATGATGTGTCATGTTCATGCATTATGTCCCAATCGTTATACATAAATATATCCAATAAATCAAATAGTATTGCTAACAACCCTGGCAAGTGGGCAAATCAACAATCAATACATAATCCGAATAATTCAGTACACAATACATACGATATAAAATGCAATCACCAATGCAGAAACAGCCTTAAATCTAATTAACAACCCTTAGCGAAGGATTTAGCTGAGCCAGGACTACAAACCCAAAGTCAACCTGCAATCTGCTGCATAAAAGCAGGAATGAGATAATATAACCTCTACAAATTAATAATAATACATACATGAGATATTTACATAAAACATTTATTTACTAAGTTCAATGAGTTTAGAAACCAACTATAAATTCGATGTTTAAAAGTTATCGAATGGATTTTAAATGGAAATCCATTTAAAATAATAACACCTTTTGCGCCTTGCGCCTAGGCCCTAGGAGCCCTAGGAGACCTTTGCGCCTAGGGTGCGCCTTGCGCCTTTAATAACTATGATTCCATGTATCTATTTGACATAACAGTAGAACAGTAAGGTTCACAAGCATTTATAAATCATATTGTTCAAAAGGTGTTAGAGTTTATGTGGTTTTCAAAGCAGTTGTAAAACAAATATATCATTATCATCAGTAAAAGGTTACTTATTCCTATCTCAAAGGTTACTTATTCCTATCTCAAAGAATTAGTGTTTCCAACCCTTTGCGGCTCCACGAGCCTCTCAAATACAATGCTCAATGCACTCAAATGCAAGTGGTCTTCCAAGGAACCTTCCAAACTAGAATCAACAAATAATGCAAATTTGTAATCACTATTAAGCATAAAAGATTCATAACTAAAAAGCAACACAACTCACTTCCTAAGACCGCTCACTCGAGACCCTAAAGACTTAGAACTCCAAAACTCCAAAACGCTTAACCAAAAGACTTAAACTTACGAGACTCAATCTCAAGAATAACTAGATGCTACACTTCGAATTTCGTGGCCAAATGCCAAACGGCTTAGGAAGTATACACCAAAGAAGATAAAAGTTATAAGAAAAGGGGTAAATCTGGTATATCCAAAATATTGCTCTCGGCACAAAGAATTTGACTATAAGACTAACATATTTAGGAACTAGACTCTACAAGCTTTCTAAACAAACCAAGAACACTTGGAAAGAAGACCGGGTACAATAGTTATGCTCCAAAAGACAATTAGAGAGAGATAGGACAGCTGAGAAGGAAAAGAAAAGAAAAAGGAGGTCCTATCGATAGGCACATCAACCCTATCAATAGGCAGCATCATCCTATCGATAGGAACAACACCCTATTGATAGAAAAACCTTGCAGCCTTAAAAACCTGCATACTGAGACCCTCCCCTATCGATAGGGATGCCACCCTATCGATAGGGCTAGCTCGAAAATGCCCAGCCCATTTTTGCAAAAATCTTTCATAACTTCACCAAATCAAAATCCGACCATTCAAAAGTTAGATCTATCCAAAATAAACTTAAACAACTTTAAATCCGCTGAAAACCTCAAGATCCAATGGTGAAAATGTGAGATCCACAAAGTTTTAGGCATAAAACCCACATAAACCCAAAACAAAGCATAACATCAAAATTAGCCACAAAACCCCAACAAACTCCTCAAACTCAACTTGTCTACACAAAACAAACTTCCCAACACAAATTACAACCAACAAACCTCCCAAAAATCCAACCTTTAAACTTAAAACCCATAAAACCCATTTCTAAAATAACCCACTCAAAACCACCAAAAACCTTTCTCAAACACACCAAAACCACTCTATACAACCCACAAACAAACTTCAAAACACCTATATTCATCCATCTCAACATCCAACAAAAACCCATACATATAAACCCATTAAAGACTTTGAAGGAAAGAAGAAGAACAAGAATAAAGAGGTTAGGCTTACCTTCTCCCGCGATGGCGCTACTCCGGCGACACCTTCCCTTTCTCTCCTCTTTCTCCAGCTCTCTCTCTCGGCACTCTCTCCTCTCATTGCTGAAAATGAAGGGGAAATGGGTGACTTGGGGTTTTAAATAGAAAATGGCAAAATGGTAATTTTGTAAAAGTTTGTTTTTGTTTTTGTTTTTTTTTACCATTAAATATTCATATAAAAAGGGAAATAAAACTTCGGTTATTACAGGTTTGCTATTTTTCTTATTAAAAAAAAAAGAATAATTAGAAAATTGAGGAATTTTTTTGTCTCATGCCTTGAAACCTACACCTCTGTTTACACTTTGGCCTTCGAAATTTTTGTACGAGGACATTTGGTGGAGAAATCTGGTGCTGTAGCTATCTTGTACTTGGTTGCATTAGTTAGTTATCATCTTATGACTATATGCGCCTTTTGTTTGATGATGATGTTCACTGTCATACCACCTTTGTTAGTAGAGTTATAGTTCTTGCTTGGAATAGCAATTGCTCAGTCCAAATTTATTGTCATTTGGGCATGTGTAACTTATACATTTTAACCATGTACTATGTACTATGTACTATGTACTGCATAACAAAAACTCTTAGCATGAGTCAGATAACCATAGAAATGCATAATGAGGACTAAAAACAAAACTATAGATATATACTTGAAAGAATCCATGCTGAGCTTATGGCCATCCTACTCTTGCTTTTTATTAAGGATAGGTGCCAATTCCTCATCCATGGATAACTACAGTGAAGTCCTTACCATTAAAGATTGTTATTATATTTTCCATACATTCCCTTGTTAATTATTTATAAATGATTGTTTGTAAGATGCTGCAAGCTCAATCAATAGTTAGTTTACTCTTCGCAGGTCTAGTCATTTCTCCTCTGCCAGTTTTCCAGAGAAACAAAAAGTTAACAATCAAATGTTTCCACTACGAAACATATTCTATGTACGGCCTCACAAATCACAATTTCACAAACAACATAACATTTCTCTCTCTCTCATTCATTTTGTAATATATTCTGAGCTTTGATCTCTCAGAGGAGATTTCAATTCTTTTATCAAGAAAATTATGTATACTATACGCCTACAGAAATATTTGTATTGCAGATAATTCAAATTGGTATATATTGTTTTTTGAGTTAGACTGGGCAGCTTTCTGATGGTGTTTCTGTTGATCAATTTTGCAGCCTTTGTGGCCAAGTTCATGAGCATATACAAGGCATTTCTTATTGCAACGTTTGGCTGAATCAATGTGCATTGCTGGAATGTGCTGAATATAAAGGAAGCAGGTCTCCTTGTCTAATGAACTATGGCGTTTTTCAGATCCATTTCGCTTATTCTTGGTAGCTGGAGGTTTTTGGGCTGGGGAAGATGTCTGCCATTACTTGTTGTGGTGAAGTTTGCAGTACATGGTTTGTAGAGTGATTCGCCCTAGGCATTATTCATATATATTATATCTTAATCTTATTATTATATATCGAACACATCCTCAACTTTTTAAGAAATTCATCCGTTAGGGGGCAACAAATTTTGAATTTGAAAAGAGTGTTTACCCTCGCGGCTAGAAAACATATGCTTCTATTGAAACGCAATGATATCCTTTAACGAAATGAAATATATCTAAATTTCAAGACGAAATAATTTTTAGTCAATATATATATATTATTTTATATTTTTGGTACTGCGATAAGTGGTATCTTGGGTCAGCTTGCGTGCACCAGATAAGTCTCGATATTGTTTCAGGCAAAGATGAGCCATCAATGTCTGGATTAGGGAATACACAAGGAATAAATTCCTCTCACTACAAGTATATTTCAATTTTTGTAAATTTAATATTCAAGGAAAAATAATATAAGGAAAATACTACTTCACCCACCGCACCTTTAACCATCCACCTCAAGTGGATCAATAGATTTTATGATATTGAAATAATAAAATATTACTCTTATTGATGTCAACCAAGGTGGATGAAATAGCTTTGCTTATAATATAAATATTAATTGGTAATGAGTCCGTGCAATAAGTTCGTAGGCGGTAGATCATGTATCAACCATGCCTAGAAATACATGCTATAATGCTATCTGATGAATGTGTGGGAATGAAGCCGAAACATGATAATGTACTAAAATATTTAAATGAAAATAGGTTCAAATATTATGATTTTTTTTCTTTTTTTTGGGGGGAATAAAAAGTGACTGTTTACTTGCTTGTTGATGAATCCCGATCTAATCAGTGTATGTTTCTATAACTTATGTAAGCATAAAAAACTAATTGATAATTGTAGGATATATAAAGATAATTGATAATTGTAAGATATATATTTTATAAAGCTGACTGTTGGATTAGATATTCTAGTTATGGATGTCATGCATGCCAAAAACTACGGTGATTCAATGTAGACATTTCAAAATATAGATTGAAAAAATTGTAATTGTAATTGCTAAAAACTATCATAGTTTTTTTCAATGACATTTCTAAGAAACTGAGTATTATATCATTGTAATTTTTGGCATGCTTGACATACATAAGTATAGTATTATATCAAACAACTTGCACACATTTCTAAGAATGAATAAGTCTATTGTCCACTAACTTCATGCTTACATAAATTTATATTAGCGAATGCTCACTTGATATTTTTGTATGAATGATTTTAAAAGATGCAGATAGGTAGGGTTATGTGCAATAGTTATGGTGCCGACAACCAAACCGTAATGAACACATGATGATAATAATAAATTGAAAAAAAAAAAAAAAACAACCAAATAATAAAGAAGAAACTACAGTTTGCCTTCCTAAACTATAGACCGTTTTTAAATTGTCCTTCGTGGTATCGATTGAAGTTATGTGCACCTGAACTGTTTTAATGTAACAAATTGTTCCATTCTGTCTGTTAAAAATAATGTTAGACTTGTTATTTTTTTGTGCAGTATTTATCCTAAACTACTAATGTGTTTATAAGCGTATTAATGAATTTTCATGATTTTTCACAATATATTTTAATTCTTATGAATTATTTTCTTTATACATCAAATAAAATTCATAATAAATAGAATATATTAAGAAAAATCATAAAACTTCACTGATATACTGGTAAACCCATTAGCAATACATGATAAATACTGCAAAAAAAAAAAAAAAAAAAAAAAAAAACAATCCTAACGTCATTTTTTAGTCAAAAAACACAAACGACAAACTGCGAGAAGGGGGTAATTTGAAAATGATCAATAGTTCAAAGAGCGCATTACTTCTATCGATACCACATGGAAGCAATTTAAAAACGGTCTATAGTTCAGGAGACAAAACTAAAATTTCCCCTATAATAAAAGATTTTAAATAATTAAAGGATAGAATAATTAGTAATATTTTTATTTTAACTCGTTTATTAATATTTCTGTCAACCTGTGCAATAGTTATGATATCGCATGCGAATGCGTGTTGGGGGGTTACCTTTAATTCATGAAACGATGTCGCTGTGCTGCTAAGTTCTGTCGATTATTTTTTTGAGTCAATATAGGCTAGCTAAATGGCGGTGATTTGAATCGACAATTCTTAAGCTCAATACGACACCGTCTCCTACAAACGAGTGCCCACCCACTATACAAACTGTAACAAGAGGCAAAGGAGAGTAATAGACTGAGAATGTAAGACAAATTTAATATTTATCTATTAGGTGGCCCACATGATAAAGTGCATATTTGATAAGTTGGGTTTAATGGGATAATATATACCTATCTTTATCTTATATTTATCTAGTTAGTGATTGGCTAATAAAAAAGTGGTTTCCTAAACTAATCTAATTTTGATGGGTAAGTGGAGTTATAACAGTATTGGAAAACTGGTCCTCTCTCTTCCAATAAAAGGGGTTCAATCTACCCATCCCAATTAAATGAATCAAACGTATCTGAAAGAGGGCTAAGAGAGAGAAACCTTTTCCATTAAGGTCAAAGGGCTGTTATGAAAGAAGATTGAACGTGTGAAGTTTGCGTTTATGGAAATGGGTATGTAACTTATATCTATTTAATTCCGCATTATTGTGATACATGATCTTTATGATTATTGGGCTTAATGTAGCTGTAAATCATATAATAACATAAATAATTTTTACATGTGGTAATAGTATTGGAAAACTGCGTACCTTACTAGAATGGTTGACTTTTCTGTCTACTCTCTCTTGGGATGACATCGAGTGGTTTGTGCATGATTGGAGCTGTTCTGGTCATTATTTGCTACGTTCTCCAGGTTATTCTACGGTGATTTTGGTAGGGTTGAAGCGTACTTCTTTCTATTGGGCAACCCGACTGCTTCGCCAAATGGGGACCAAACAAACGATTCCATCTCTTCCAGAGCATACTTACACTTCCAAGGCGATCTCTCCATCGGTGGTGAAGGCTTTGATGTCAAGGAGGCCATCTGTATTACGTACAACTCACATCGATTTCTCTCATGGGCCTTTTAAATTGGATGAAGCGTATAGGCAATGGTTGTCTCAAACTGTGGGTGTTAGGGGACAGGAAATGAAGGCTAGGATTTCGGGATTTATCGGAAGTCTCTCATCTGATGATCAAGGGGACACTTCGTCACTCCCACCTAATAATTTGCAAATGGTACTTTACAAGAGGGGAAGAGATAATGACTCTGAAGAAACTTCATGGAAGGAACAAAGGACTTGATAGAATTTTTTGAAACACATTTCCCATGCTTTTATTATTTAGAATAAACGAAACTAGGATCATACGACATGTAATAGACCTTTGAAAGGTTTCTCTTCATTTCATGAATAAAAGAATTCTTTCTTTTTAGTTTTGAATAAATGACTGCAAATAATTACAATTGAAAACAAACACAGGGTTGTTTTGCCTTAAAAAATTGGACCGCACCCAAGATGACTTTATGGGCTGCCTACATATCTTCATTTTCGAATATCTTTTTCTCATAAAACTTTCAACTTTATTTTGAATGCTTGGAGAATCAGGTCCTTGTAGTTCATTGGATCAATTGAAAAGCTTTTTTTTTTTTTTTTTTTTCTTTTGATGCTCTACTTTTTGCCTAGGCAGCCTTTGCAGGTTTTCTACCTAGCGAGCTCTTGCCCTAATTTTTGCCTAAGCAGCCTTTTCAGGTTTTCTACCTAGCGGGCTTCTTTTTTTTTATATATTTTTTTTCTTTTATTTTCTTTTTGTTTTATTTATACATGATACTTTTTCAATTGATCCAAATTGGTAGGTTGAGAGAACTCATTCCCATCTATATCCATGAGACGCACTGCTCCACCTGACAATATCTCTTTGATGACATAGGGTCCCACCCAGCTTGGCTTGAACTTTCCTCTTGGATCATGAATCGGCATTATGATTTCTTTGAGTACCAGATCCCCTTTCTTTAAGCCTCTGTTTTTAACTCTCTTGTTAAATGCTCGAGCTATCCTTCTCTGATACCCTTGAACATGATATAGAGCCCTTAGCCTCTTCTCATCAATCAACGACAGCTGTTCATATCTACTCCTCACCCAATCGGCTTCTGCTAATTGGATTTTCATAGTTACTCTTAGTGAAGGTATCTCTAACTCAATTGGTAACACTGCTTCCATATCATACACTAACGAGTAAGGCGTAGTCCCAGTTGACGCCCTAATGGATGTGCGATAGCCTCACAATGCCAGAGGCAACTTCTCATGCCAATCATTGTACGTATCAATGGTCTTCTTCAAAATGGTTTTCAAATTCTTATTAGCTGCCTCCACTGCTCCATTAGTCTGCGGACAATAAGGAGAGGAATGATGATGCACTATTCCATATTTCTTAAGAAGCTCACCGGTTTTTTTTCTAAAATGCTGTCCATTATCTGAAATAAACTCCCGTGGCACTCCATACCGGTAGATGATGTTGCACTGTATGAACTTGGCAACCTGCTTAGCATTCAAAATCTTGTACGACGCTGCTTCTACCTATTTGGTAAAGTAATCTATGGCCACCAATATGTACTCGTGCCCATTCGAGGCTGTAGGAATGATCTTGCCGATGATATCAATGCCCCATGTTGCAAATGGCCATGGTGATGACATGGTAGTGAGTGGCATGGATGGCTGATGCTTACCACTCGCAAACACTTTACACTTATGACATTTCTTGACATGCTTCCCACAATCACTTTCTAAGGTGGACCAGTAATAACTCAATCTCAGAATCTTCTTTGCGAGCATATACCCGTTCATATGTGGAGCCCCAGCCCCTTCATGTATTTCCTGAATGATCCGCTCTGCTTCATCTTCTTTCACGCACAAGAGATGGACACAGTCGAAAGACCTTTTATATAATTTCCCACTGCACAAGATGAACTGGCTAGCCAACCTTCTCAAAGTTCTTCGATCAACATAGGATGCCTCCAGCGGATACTCCCCTTTTTCTAAGTACTGCTGAATATCATGATACCACGGCTTTCCATCGTTCGGTTCTCCTTCCCTTAGTGCACAACAGTAGATGGGCTCTTTTCTAGATTCAATAATCATCGGTGCTACTCCCCCTTCTATTGGGATCTCTGCCATGGATGCTAGAGTGGCTAAGGCATCGGCAAACTTGTTCTTTTGCCTTGACAGATAAAAGAATTTTATTTGACGGAACTCTTTCACCAATGTCTCTAGGTAATCATGGTATGGCAACAGCTTCTCATCCTTAGTCTTCCACTCCCCTCTAGTTTGGCATATGATAAGGGCTGAATCTCCATATACTTCGAGCTCGTCTACTCCCAAGGCCAATGCCGATTCTAAAGCTAGAATGCAAGCTTCATATTCAGCTATGTTATTGGTTGCCTTAAAGTTCAGTTTCACTGCCACAGGTATCATCATATCTTCTGGCGTCTCCAGACAAACTCCTATGCCACATCCTTTCCTATTCAATGCTCCATCAAAGTGTGCTTTCCATATCTTCTTCTCAACCACAAGGATCTCTTCATCTGGGAACTAGTAATTGCCATTGTCTGCTTGTGAAGTAGCACATTATGCCAGGTGTTCTGCTATAGATCTTCCTTTCACTGATTTCTGCAGTACATACTGAATGTCGAATTTCGACAATAACAATAACCACCGTGCTGTTTTATAGGACAAAGCAGACTTCTCAAGCAGATACTTCAATGGGTCCATTCGACTGATCAAGAGTACTTGGAAAGACATCATGTAATGGCGAAGCTTTTGAGTTGCCCACACCAATGCCACGCATGTCTTTTCTAAAGCACTATAGTTCACTTCATAATCCGTCATCTTCTTGCTGAGATAGTAGATGGCATTTTCTTTCAAGGATTCCTCGAGATATTGAGCTAACATAGCTCCCATCGCGGTTTCGGTGACAGTTAAGTAGAGTAATAACGGTTCACCTTGTCGCGGGGGAACCAATATTGGTGGATTGCTCAAATACCTTTTGATGGTATCAAATGCCTCTTGACATTCCTCATTCCATTTAGTCGGTACATCTTTCTTTAGCAGCTTGAAAATTGGCTCGCAGATAGTCGTCAACTGAGCTATGAAACGGCTAATAAACTGAATCCTTCCCAAGAATCCTCGGATTTCCTTTTCTGTCCTTGGTGGTTGCATCTCCATAATGGCTTTGATCTTTCCCGGATCTACTTCTATCCCTTTCTGTGTAATCATAAAACCGAGCAGTTTTCCAGCAGTCACCCCAAAGGCACATTTCTGAGGGTTCAGACGCAGCTTGTACTTGATGATTCTTTCAAAGAACTTCTTCAGAGCAGCTAGATGTCCTTCCCTATCTACAGACTTCACGATCATGTCATCCACATATACTTCAACCTCTTTGTGAATCATATCATGCAGCAACGTGGTAGCCATCCTTTGGTATGTAGTGCCAGCATTCTTAAAGCCGAAGGGCATAGCCCGATAGCAAAATGTTCCCCATTGTGTAATGAAAGTTGTCTTTTCCATATCTTGGGAAGCCATCTTGATCTGATTATGACCCGAAAAGCCATCCATAAAAGACAAGAGTGCATGGCCAGCAGTGTTGTCGACTAAGATATCAATATGTGGCAGAGAAAAGTCATCCTTGGGACACGCCTTATTGAGATCTCTGAAATCAACGCACATTCTCACTTTCCCATCCTTCTTAGGCACTGGGACAATGTTGGCTAGCCATTCCGGGTACTCTACTACTTGCAAAAATCTGGCATTCATCTGCTTGATCACCTCATCTCTAAACTTCAATGCCCATTCTGGCTTCATTCTTCGCAGTTTCTGCTTGACTGGCTTAACATTCGGATTAGTGGGAATGAAGTGTTGCACAATATCATGGTCAATGCTTGGCATATCTTGGTACGACCATGCGAAAGCTTCAATGTTCTCTTTCAAAACCTCTACCAATGATTCTTTCTCTTACGGCGACAGTGTTGATCCAATTGAAAGGTTCTGTGAAAAACCACAGACATGGATTCGCAGAGGAAAGG
>JAESVK010000941.1:673899-685137 GCA_017140935.1 Hamamelis virginiana
CTCCATATGAGTTGGTTTAAATCTGTGCTACTCTTTGCACGGTTAATGAAATATCCACTTTAATAAACCTTTGAGTAGGAACTCTTTTTAGAATAGATGTATATGAGAAATATCAGTCTCTCTATCTCAACTCCTTGAGATGCATATTTCTCTTATCATTTATTCATGGACCTTATCATATATGTTAGAACATATTAGATAAGTTATACCTTCCATATATTGATAATATGAAACTTAATATACCCTTTAGGATTGGTTTTAGGGCATACTTTTAACACCAATTTTAATTATTTTAGGTATTCATCCGTCCCTAAATTGATTGAAATTAATTCATCCATGTTAGGTTGAGCGTGCCCCTTTCCATATTGCTCGTCGAGCTCAGGAGGAACATCTTCTCGCGGGTCTATATTCATGCCATACAAATCCAGAGATGATAAAAAAGAGACACTGCAAGAGAGATGAGAAGAGAATGAATACTTCTTTTATTGATTGAAAGTTGAATAACAGAACACAGAAGATGAAACAAACTGACACTCATAGCTCCTTAAATGAGGTTGAGGTTTTTATTGGAAATAATTAGGAAATCCTACACTACTACAAAGAAAGCAGGGAAATCCTATTCTACTGAAGACACCTACAAGTTATCATCAGGTGGAAGTGACTCGATCTCCTCACAATCATGGATGAAAGGACAATCTTCAAAGCCCCAGTTTGGTAAAGGTGGAGTCCTGGGTTCAATTGGATAGATCGCATCGACTTCATAAGTATGCACTTTGAGACGCAGAACCGCGATAAGAAGTTACATCAGAGGATGTGGAATAGGCGTGTTGTTAGTCACATCGGAGGATAATCTGATACCACTATCTGTCAGGTTATCTTTTGATGCCACTAATAATATAACCGAATATGAAGCTTGTATCCTAGCATTGGAAGCTGTCTTAGAGTTAGGCGTTATATAATTGGAAGTGTATGGGGATTCAACCTTGATCATATGTCAGACTAGAGGAGAATGAAAGACTCGCGATAAGAAGTTACTAACTTACCATGAATACTTAGAGATTTTGGTGAAAGAATTCCGTCGAATCGACTTTTTTTATCTGTCCAGGTTAGAGAATACTGCTTGGACGTAAATTGAAGTGTTGTGCGCATGAGATTCCCAAGCGTAGGAGTCTTATGATCGTCTAGCAATAAAACTAGGAGTACCTAGGTCATTTCCACAGGGAGTGGAATAGGTTCTAGTGATTCTTAGGTTATGCTACCCAATGAATGTAAAAACACAAGTAAATATGGGGTTTGTTTGATTGTGATTTTTGTGCCAAATTAATGGCAAGGATTTGATTTGTAAACTTGTAAATGAGAGAAAGGATGGGTTCTATGGATTCGTTCCTTCCTAACCTAGGCTTAGTGGTTTCTCACACATACACATTCAAATGGTCCATGTGACATATGGCTTTGAATGGAAAGATTTTAACAATAAAAGCTCAAGAACATAGAACAAATGATGGAATGCAACTCACTACTCATCTTGATGTTTTAGCATACACATGGAGATCATATGTGCTCATCACCAATATACAACCTCTCACAAGTCATATTTTGGTCATGAATATGACTCCATATGGGTTCACAAGGAAGTGAAAGTAGAGGAAGCTAGCATTCCATTAACTTTAAAGCATTTGAGTTGAGAAACCACCATTACCTTAGGTTTTGGAGAGGAACTTCACCAAAGAACCCTCCTTAAATGCTTAGCTAGCCATAATGGAGAAGAAAACAACCATACACAACCATAAAAACTGAAAATGAGTAAATGCTTGTAATAAATGAACTAAAAACAAGAGTAGCTTACAACTTTGTGATGAAAATGGAAAATAACAACCTAAACTAGAGATTACAAGGTAAGATTAACAAGATTAAACAACAAACTAAGTTATACTAGCTAGAAATCCAAGAACACAAGCTAAACTAAGCTAAAACCCACAAAAACTATGCTAACCCTAGAAAACTAAGCTAAGAACAAGAGAGAATGCTTCCCAACAGCTGCAAATGTGCTTTAAATACCCCCCCCATAAGGGCATCAGACATGGGGATGAATGGACAAGAGTACCCATGAGTTTGGAAGGATTTACAAAAGACCCGGGTGATTTCCCGAACATTGGGACCGGTACCCCCCAAGGTGGGACCGGTACCATTCAGTTCTGCATATGTGGGACCGGTACCCCCCAAGGTGGGACCGGTACCCCTTGCTGAAAAGTGCCTGAAAGGTCCTGTTTTGACTTCCAAGGTCCCTCGCTTCGTCCTCGCTTGCCCCGAATGATCGTATGAGCATGAAAACCTTCTCCAAAGGTACTTGATCCTTCAATGCCTTGGAAATGAGCGAGTGACTTGCTTGGGCGAGGCTTTGACGGGGAATGCTCCATAAATGCACACCATGATCATGAGAATGTGCTTGCAAACTGTGGTCAGTGGATGAAAACCTTCGGCATTCATCGAATACCTTCAAAAGAATGGAATTAGCACCATGCAACCTGCACGTGCTCAAAAACAATGAAAAGGTTAAAAATACCAGAATCAAGCCAAACTAGGGTTGAAGAACAGGTAAAATGTACAAAAAGACAAGTAAAAACGGGCGAATTATGTGCTAAACACACCCTCCAACCTGTATCTTGCTAGTCCCTAGTAAGATTTGAACCAAAAAGAAGTAAGAATCAAGAGAAAAGAAACAAATAAATGCACAAAAGAGTTCGCTTTCAACATGCAAACATGAGCATACTACTTTAACTTGTCATACAATGCAAGAAATTGAACTACTTATGCTTGTCCCTTTTCCATGTGTGTGAAATTTTGCCAAAAAGAGTTTCACAAAACCAACATCCATCAACAAGAACTAAAAACAATGATATAAGAATGAGTGGAATGGAATAACGCGAAAGCATACACCATGAAGCAGAAATAAGGCATTCAAAACAAAAACTAACCATTCATAGATGCATAATGTTCATAAGGGAACAACCGACACTTTAAAATCAAAAAGGACTTCTAAGCATGTAATGACCGGGGGTTTACACAAAGGGGCTTCAAAACAAAACGGGTGTTGGCTTTAACATGGCTTGGGTCACTACCCTGTGCCAACATCGCCCTATGCTACCCTACACGAAATAAAACTAGACTTAGAAAAGTAAAAACACAACTGAACACAAACAACCTAACTATTAAAGAAAACACCCCCAACTACTCCTCCTCTGATTCCTCCTCATCACTGAAATCATCTTCATCCACACAATCATCAAGCTCATCGGAATCCCCCTCCAAGGTAGGAACTGGCGGCTCAACAGCAGATGGGTCACCTCTAAGCACAAGAACCTCTCTCTCCAACCTAGCCAGTCTATGGTCAATCTGCTTCTGCTTCCCCAGAATGCATTTGAACCATCCCTTGATTCTACGCTCCATTCTCTTGAGTGGAGATGTACTTGCAGGCTTAGGCGCTGACGACGAGGACGGCCCTCCAGAAACTGACTGGGATTGAGCTGGCCTGGGCTTCACTGAAGCTGCTATACTCCTTGCTTCGGTTACATTGTTAATGGGACCAAAGTGAGGAAGTGTCATTTTGTTCTTTGGAGGCAACTTGATTCCTTCAGCTTTTACAATTTGAGTGATCAAGCAAGGATGAGGCATGTAGGTCGACTTGCTTGCGAAGTTCACAAAGTCCCTCATTACTGCCCAAATCACCGCTGCAAAGTCAATTCGCCGCCCATTCATCACTTCAAAAAGAAACTTGATCTCATCGACTCTTGGTATTTTCTCTTTTCCTTTTGGGTCAATGCGACAGTGGATGATTTTGTTCATTAAGGCATATTCAGGCTTTAGCTTCCCAGGGGTGAACTGATTTTTGTTAAATGATATCATTGGCACAGGATTGGAGCACATAGCTTGAGCGAAGGACGCCCCATCGAAAGGTGTCAAAGGGCGGAATGGGTAAGGGACACCATCTGCATGAGAAGGTCGAGGATATCCCAAGGCCGTAGCAATGACTGTAGTGTTCACAAGAAAGGACTTTCCACCTACAGTAGTCTTCATGTGATATTCCATTTTCGAATGTACTCTCAGATTCGAGTAAAACTCTCTTACCACGGATGGGTGATAGCCCTCCACAGGTCTACACAGGAAGCCCATGTTTTGGGTATCAATAGCACCTCGAATGGGATGAGTGTGGATAAAGGTTGAAGCTTCCACAGTCCTTTCACAAATGAAACCTCTTTTTGCAAGTGACTGAACCCATTCATCCTCTTCCCCTTCTTCCCCACCTTCATCAAACATGGCCTCTATGTCATCATCCTCGCTATCCTCACTTTCACTCTCATGCCTCTTTCCCCTTCCCTTCTTCACAGGTTGAGAAGAGCTTGCCTTTCTCTTTTTGACTGCCTGCTCCACAGAAGAGCCCGAGGCTTTCCCTCCTTTCGGTGTCTTGGTTCTAGCCATGAGCGTCACAACTAGACCAAAAACACAAAGTAGCACTAGCATGGCTACTACACAGTCCCACATGCCCATTTCAATGAACATCGAACACCCCCTCTTGGCATCGCATAGCATTTTCCTTCCCACAGGCTCCATAATCACACAAATCACTACCAACAATACTATAATCCCCAAAAACAATAACAAACTTCACCCAAACACAAATCACCAAATGAAGAACAAAAACCTAACTTGCTTGCAACTTCACAAATTTGAAACACTTACCCACAATGCAAGATAATGCTTCAAAACACCCAAAGAAGTCCACTACCGCCACTCTAGTGCGTACCCGCCTTCAATCAATGGAAAGAGTGTGTAAAATGGTGGATTTTCAGGTTTAGGGTTAGGGTTTTTGCGATATGAGATGGGAATGGGGTGATGTATGGTGAAAAAGTGGGAAAATTAGGGTTTTGATGGTGGATTTGGTGAGGAGTGGTAAAAATCTCTCCAAAGTAATGGAGGATGCTTGGGAGGGGTTGAAAATGAGAGAAAAGATGAGAAAAGTGGGTGAAAAAGAGTTGGAGTGGGGTTAAATGTCGGGCTAGGGCTTTAAAAGCTCGAATTTTTCAAAGTGCAGCAGGTGGTACCGGTCCCACTTAAAGTGGTACCGGTCCCATTCAATTCTGTAAGAGGGGTACCGGTCCCACAATGAGGGGTACCGGTCCCACTTTGCTGAAAATGCCAAATTTTGCCTGTTTATGCAATTTTTCACCTTTGTAAGCCACCAAACCTTGTTCCAATTAGTTTTCAACCACCACCAACTTAAAACACCGGGGAAAAAGTACCACGGCATGCTAACACGGCTCCGCCTTCCAAAATTACCCTAGGGTTCCTAAGCTTTGAACGAATTGGCACTCTTGGCTCAAATTAGGGTTCGAAATGGAAACTTTCAAGGAGTTGAGGTTCAAAAGAGCAATGATGGCCTAAAATCATCTTTCAAAGTTGTACGATTGTTCCAAAATGAATATGATACATATAAATGAAAGTTCATGCGAAAATGCGATCCTTGAAGCTCAAATCAAGCGAAAATGTGCTTGAATCAAAAATCATGACTTGCAAGACTAACAATACCAAATGTATTCGATATGAGCATAACTTGATGCGAGTCACAATGTGGAAAACATGAATAGATGGATGGAATGACACAATGTTCAAGTGATGTGCTATAAGTTTTAGTTCCGCTCCATTGGCGTGCATGTGCAATAGGAAAGTTTACGTACATAATGCAAGTTCAATAGGAAGCATAGCATATAAGTCTCAAGTTTTATTCTCATGTAAGCTCAAAAATCGAAAAATTTTGCATCAAAAGTATTTGCTATGATTCTTGCTATGCATACTACTCTATATCCAAAAAGAAGCTACCTATTGTGTGAGAATGATCATGAAAAATGAACACAAGTGAACCTCCCCCCTACTTAAGAATGAGCATTGTCCTCAATGCATGAAAAGATAAGCATTTAAAGACAAAAATGGGAAGAGGCTACAAAAGCACTTGTAAATCATTTACACTACAGTAAATCTGCACAAAGGTTAGAGTATCCACAATTTCCAAAAGAAAACAACTAAACAAAGGTAAAAAGAGCTATATACACATAATCACAAAAGAAGTTACTCTGATGGGGCCTCGCAATAGACTGGGTCTACAAGCTCCTCTTCCACAGTCTCATGCGAAAAGTTCTCCAAAAATGGCTTGAGGCGTTGTCCATTCACTTTGAAAATATTGCCATTCTTGGGATTCTCAATCTCCACAGCCCCGTGAGGGAACACGGATTTGACAATAAATGGTCCCACCCATCGGGACCTCAACTTGCCAGGAAAAAGGTGCAGCCTAGAGTTGTACAACAGGACCTTTTGATTTCGCTCGAAAGACTTACGAGCGATGTTTTTGTCATGAAATGCTTTCATCTTGTCCTTGTAAACCCTAGCACTTTCATAGGCGTCTTGCCTAATCTCTTCGAGCTCGCTTAGCTGGAGCTTCCTCTGCTGACCTGCGGCATCAAGATTAAAATTCAAGTGTTTAATAGCCCAATATGCCCTATGTTCCATCTCCACTGGCAGGTGGCACGCCTTTCCATACACTATGCGATAGGGAGACATGCCTAACACTGTTTTAAAGGCCGTGCGATACGCCCATAAGGCATCAGTCAACCTAAGTGACCAATCTTTCCTATTGGGGTTCACAGTCTTCTCTAGGATGTGCTTGATCTCCCTATTGGCCAATTCAGCTTGGCCATTGGTCTGTGGGTGGTAGGCGGTTGACACTTTATGGGTTACCCCATATTTTTTCATTAAGGTCTCAAAGGGGCGATTGCAAAAATGCGAACCGCCGTCACTAATGATCGCCTTAGGTACCCCAAATCTAGACATGACGTTCTCTTTCAAAAATTTCAAAACTACTTTATGGTCATTGGTCTTAGATGGGATAGCCTCAACCCACTTGGACACATAGTCCACTGCCAGTAAGATGTACAGGTTACCAAAGGAGGATGGGAAAGGTCCCATAAAGTCGATGCCCCAACAATCGAAAATCTCTATAACTATGATGGGTGTAAGGGGCATCATGTGTCTCCTAGTAACTCCCCCTAATTGTTGGCAACGCTCACAGGTTTTACAAAACTCAAAAGAGTCTTTGAACAAGGAAGGCCAATAGAAACCGCATTGTAAGATTTTGGCGGCTGTCTTCCTAGCAGAGAAATGACCCCCACATGCCTCACTATGACAAAATGACATGATGCTCGGTATTTCAATATCCGGCACACATTTTCTCAATATTTGGTCAGGGCAATATTTAAAGAGGTAAGGGTCATCAAAGTAGTACTTTTGCACCTCTCTCAAAAATTTC
The DNA here is from genome assembly GCA_017140935.1 of Hamamelis virginiana. Lineage (NCBI taxonomy): Eukaryota > Viridiplantae > Streptophyta > Magnoliopsida > Saxifragales > Hamamelidaceae > Hamamelis > Hamamelis virginiana. The sequence goes on from JAESVK010000941.1 coordinate 681,254, forward strand.
TTCCTATCCTGGGCATTCCAATGGGTAGGAATCTGTTCAGTCACAAGATAGTTCACTAAATCCGCAAACCAAGGGCATTGGGAAAGAGCAAACAGTTGCTCATCAGGGAAGGTCTCAGATATGGGAAGGGTGTTAGCAGAATCATCAAAGGAGATCCTAGACAAGTGGTCGGCGACAACATTCTCAACTCCCTTTTTATCTTTGATTGTTAAATTGAATTCTTGGAGGAGTAGAATCCACCTAATTAGTCTTTGCTTGGCATCTTGTTTTGTCAAAAGATATTTTAATGCCGCATGATCCGTAAAGACTAGAATGGGTGAACCTAGGATGTACGACCGAAACTTGTCTAAGGCAAAAACCACCGCTAGCAACTCTTTCTCAGTAGTTGTATAGTTTCTTTGGGCATCATTCATTGTTCTACTAGCGTAGTAAATGACATGTGGTTTTTTATCCACCCTTTGACCTAACACCGCTCCTATGGCAAAATCACTGGCGTCACACATGATTTCAAAAGGCAAATTCCAATTGGGTGTTTGCATGATAGGAGGTGAAATTAGCATTTCCTTCAATTTACAAAAAGCGACCTCACAATCATGCCCCCACTCAAAAGGAACGTCCTTGCCCAAGAGATTACACAAGGGTCGCGCAATCCCGCTAAATCCCCTAATGAACCTCCTATAAAAGCCAGCATGTCCTAGGAATGATCTCACATCTTTTACAGTCTTAGGAGAGGGAAGTTTGGCAATTAATTCAATCTTGGCCTTATCAACCTCTATTCCCCTAGACGACACAATATGTCCTAGGACTATTCCCTGTGTCACCATGAAATGACACTTTTCCCAATTCAGCACAAGGTTTTTCTCCTCACATCTTTCTAGAACCTTAGATAGGTTCTCCAAGCAACTATCAAAAGAGTCCCCAAAGACTGAGAAGTCATCCATGAAAACTTCAACAATCTTTTCCACCATGTCACTAAACAACCCTGTCATGCATCTCTGGAAGGTACCAGGCGCATTACACAAACCAAAAGGCATTTTCCTAAAGGCAAATGTCCCAAAGGGACATGTGAAAGTAGTATTCTCTTGATCCTCTAAGGAAACCTCTATTTGGTTGTACCCCGAATATCCATCTAGAAAACAATAGAAGGCATGTCCCGCTACTCTCTCTAGGATTTGGTCAATGAAGGGTAAGGGGAAGTGGTCTTTCCTAGTGGATGAATTTAGCTTCCTATAGTCAATGCACACTCGCCACCCCGTGGTGACTCGTGTGGGAATCAATTCACCCCCTTCATTCTCTACAACAGTAATACCCGACTTCTTGGGCACCACTTGTATAGGACTTACCCACTTACTATCCGCTATAGGATAGATTATCCCCACATCCAACAACTTCAGAACTTCCTTTCGCACAACCTCCTTTATTATGGGGTTCAATCTCCTTTGAGGTTGGCGGGAAGGTTTGACATCATCCTCGAGATAAATCCTATGAGTGCAAAGAGAGGGACTAATTCCCTTGAGGTCGGCAATGGACCAACCTATGGCACTTTTGTGGTCTCTAAGCACTTCCAATAATTTACGCTCTTGGTCAATCTCCAAGTGAGAAGAAATGACCACGGGATAGGTCTCATTGTCACCTAGGTACACATATTTCAAATCAGAGGGCAAGGGTTTCAACTCTAACTCCGGTGGTTGGATACTAGATGGGACAAGACTTTTCTCAATGGGTGGTAATGCTTCGAAGCGAGGCACCCACCCATTCACTTCCATAACTTCCTCTTCATTGAGCATGGAGTATAGAAACTCCATCTCATCACTCACCTCCACATCATCAACAATCTCACTGACCAAACAAGACTGTAAGGGATCATCATGGGCGGAAAGATCCCATTGGTGCTGTACTAAGGTATCTATTCTACTCACCTCATGCACCTCATCCTCCATATCTTCCCCCACTTCCCTTATCAAATTGAAAATATTCAAGTTCACAGTCATGTTTCCAAAGGTAAGGGTCATCAACCCACTCCTACACTGAATCAACGCATCAGCTGTGGCCAAGAAAGGCCTACCTAGAATCACAGGGAATTGACTCCCTTGATCTACTACAGGGTGGGTCTCTAACACCACAAAATCCACAGGGAAATAGAATTTATCTACTTGCACAAGCACATCTTTCACTACTCCCCTAGGTATCTTAACGCTCCTGTCAGCTAGCTGAAGTTTGATCCCGGTCGACTCTAGTTCTCCCAACCCCAACTCCACATATACAGAATATGGCAACAAATTGACACTCGCCCCCAAGTCTACTAAAGCTCTACCCACTTTGGAACTTCCTATTGTTATTTCTATGGTAGGGGTCCCGGGGTCTTTGTATTTACGGGGCAATGTGTTTTGCAAGAGGGATGTGGATTGCTCGGTCATAAAAACTTCCTTATGCACACCCAAATTCCTTTTTACCGTACACAAGTCTTTCAAGAATTTTGCATACGAGGGCACCTGTTTAATCGCATCCAACAAAGGTATGTTGACTTTCACCTGTTTGAACAATTCAAAGATTTCTGCATGATTGGTCAATTTCTTAGGTGCCCTAAGTCTTTGAGGGAAAGGGGCGGCAGGAATGAATTTAGCCCTCTCTTGGCTAGAACCAATATCAACACCATTTTGTTTGGGAATGCTAGGCTCATTTTCGATTTCTTTCTCATCCCCCTTAGATTCCTTTTGTAAATTTTTAGAAACTTCTTTGTTGGAATCCTTGGGTGGGATGGTTTTGTCAATAATTTTTCCACTTCGAAGAGTGGTGATGGCCTTAGCATGTTCATGATTCCCTTCATTGGAATTTGAGGATCCAATGCTATGTTGACCTTGTGGATTTTGCACGGGTTGAGAGGGAAACTTTCCCTTCTCTTGTTGAAGTGCACCCAAGGTGGTGGTCAACTTAGTCAATTGGGTTCTCATATCCCCTATGGCTTGATTGGTTTGAGCTTGACCTTGCACAAGTTGTGCAATCACATCATCATAGTTCCTCTTGTGGGGTGGTAGGTATGAGTTGACCGGTGGTGGACCAAAATTTTGGTTAGGGTTTGATGGAAACCCTTGACCTTGGTAGTTGGGACCTTGACCTTGATTTTGAAAACCTTGGTTTTGAAAATTTTGATTTTGGAAATTTTGATTTGGAAAACCTTGGTTATTTTGAAAAGGAGTTGGATTTGGGTTGCTTTGGCTTGAGGAAGCATTTCCTCCATCACTCTTCCAACTAAAATTGGGGTGTTTACTCCACCCCGGATTATAAGTTTCAGAAAATGGAGAGTTGAAGGGCTTCCTTTGGTAGTTGAGAGCATTAGCTTGCTCAATTTGAATGGCTCCTTTAACTTGGGGAAGGTTAGGGCAATCTTGGGTGGAATGAGTGGGGTCATCGCAAATTATGCACAAGTCCTCCATCCTAGGTCCCGTAGGTGCCGTAGGCACTTTGGGTATGGTGCTCACCTCACTCACTTTTTGGAGCTCTATGGCCTCTAACTTCCTAGTCAAGCTAGCTATTTTGGCTTGGAGGTCATCATTCTCCTTCACATGATGTTTTCCTCCTCCAACGGGTACACTTTGCACTCTAGCGGCATCAAGAGAGGAATTTGTTTCCCAATTCCGGGCATTCTCCGCTATTGAATCAAAACACTGTATGGCCTCTTCAGGGCTCTTCTCATAAAATTGCCCCCCACTCATCATTTGGATATATTGTTTGTTTTCCAAAGAAAGACCTTGATGAAAATAGCCAATGATTTGGTCTATATCCAAACCATGATGAGGGATAGCATTAAGAAGCTCTTTGTATCTTTCCCACACAGTTGCGAAGGATTCACCCGGTTTTTCAGAAAAGTTTTGGATTGCTCTCAA
>JAESVK010000942.1:0-14319 GCA_017140935.1 Hamamelis virginiana
AAATAACTCAAGTTCATCGTTCACATGGTACATCTCCCATGTGAACATATCATCAATTATATGGTACATCTCCCATATAAACCACTATTTTATGTTTCACATAAAACAATCCAAATTCATTGTTCATATGGTACATCTCCCATATGAGCATATCATCAATTATATGGTACATCTCCCATATAAATACTTTCAAAAATCATTTATATGGTACATCTCCCATATAAATACTCAAAATCATCACTTAGGAGTGATTTATGCAAGAATGAACTAAATTTCCTAGAAAATTCAATCAAAATCAAAAAAATTGAGAAAAATCAAATTGGGAGCACTGGTGGCCGTCCTAGCCTGGACGGCTAGCCGTCCTGGGCTGGACGGTTGGCCGTCCTAGCTAGGACAGTCACCATGTGTGACCCGAATTTTTTTTTTCTTTTTAAGCCCGTCATGCTCATGTGCACTCTTGTGCTCATTCTAAACCACCTCCAAGCTTGGTTTTGCTCCAAAACCCTAGCTTTTGATCTTCAATTCATACATACTCAACCAAAACATTGGTTCATATCCTTAGCAACACAAAATCACCCTCATCTCCTCAAGTTCTTCAACTTGTCTTCATTTGGTGTGAACCTCTCCATTTCCCACATACCCCATTCTCTTCAAAAATGGATAGAAATCAATTTCCTCCACCTTACTTGAAATATCCATTCTTGGAAGTCAAGGCTAGATACAAGGCACCCTCATATGGAGACTCTCATCCACCATCTCTACTCTTGGAGCCTAGAACACATCTTTCGTATATTCACTCCGAAGACAATGTAAGTTAAATTTCCTTAATAACTCTTGATTCATATGCAAATGATTGAATTAAAATGCTTGTTTGCACGTTGTGATTGTTGATTTTCATATCATTGTAACCTTTGGGAAAAGCATGGGAGCCCCATTTCATAGCTTCACAAGCTTGTCAATGGTGCACACCAAGTGTTTGATGAAATGCCTCAATGAAGTAAACTTTGATTTTTCAAATCAAACATATCCTAATCATGTTTCAATGATTTTTGTAGGATTTTAGAAAGTATTTGCCATGATCAATTACGTTTGAAAATATCATTTTGAAAATATGCATATCACATGTTTGATAAAATGCCTCAATGACACCATTATCCATTTTCTTCTTTACAAGTCATTCATGTCAAGTAAAGTATCTCAAAAATTTTCTATGATGTTTAATTTGATTAAAACACCATCAATTTTGAATTTGAAACATTTTGGATTTTGGTGACACCACCCATGCCTTTGATAATAAATTGTGTCATACAATATGCATACATCTTTTTTGTAAAAACCTTTTTGAAAATGTATTGATCATTTTGGCTCATTCAAAGCATAAATTTTACTTCATTCATGATATGTAAATCAATAGTCATACTTACATTACATTTGAATCAAAATTCCTTTAGAAATAACAACATTTGCTTTGATGTGAATATAACCCCAAATGTGCTTATGCAGCCCAATTTCGAAATCCGTACAAGATACTCCTTAGGTAAGCTCATCAAATGGTGGGAATTAATGGAGACACGCCAACCCCAAGCCAAGGCCATTGTCGAGCAAGCAGGCTTTAAGTTCTTTTTGGACTCTCTCTGGCTCGACAACATGGATAGAATGGCCATGATTGCTCTTTCTGAACTCTGGTGGGACACCACCAACACATTTCACTTCGGGTTTGGGGAAATGACCATGACCCCACTCGATTTCACCATGATAACAGGATTTCATATTGGAGGCCAACCACTCGCCTTTTATGAAGAAGCTCATACTGATGAAGAGTACTTGCACAATCTCTTGGGCATTGAAAATGTTCCTTTAACCAAAAGAGGAGTCAGGCGCTCTTGGCTCTATAATCACTTCAGTATTCAGAGTGAAGAGGAGGGAGGGGAACCCGAGGATATTGCCCGTGTATTCATTCTGCATCTGCTCTCATGCACTTTCTTTGCAGGTACACAAGACATAGCCCCTTTAGGCTTCTTGAAGAGTTTGGAGGACATGGATAATGTTCACGTGTATGACTGGGGTGGAGCTGCATTGGCGACTATGTATCGCTCCATGTGTGACAAATCTCGAGATGCTGCCCAGGATTTCGGCGGCTTGGCTTTCATATGGTAGGTACTGATTTCACCCAATTGTCTTTCACTAGAATCTTTCCATATCTTTATCAATTCCCTGATCTTTCTTTCATGCAGGTATGGGCATTCATCTACTTAGGTCTTGGTTGTCCTCTCTTGAAAGAGGGGGTTAACCAATGGCCATTTCTAGCTCGCTTTGATCCATGCCACAGAGAACACTCCAACCTCCATAGGTATGATTATGCTGCTGCCAAAGCTATCCTTGCCGGTCTCACTGCAGAACAGGTAAAATCTCAAACCATTGTCTTTCTCTTAAATCTTCCAGATTCAACTCTCATACTCTTCATAATCTTCAGGTGAACTGGGACCATGGGGTACTTGGAGGACTACTTTGGCTTCCCCCCACATGCATAGTGTATTCCTAACACATAGGCGAATCTTGTTTGAGGGGCCTGCTGGCAGATACTGGTACTTGGGTGAAAGAGTCTGTCGCCAAGTTTATGGAAACATGGATGCAGCTAGGGTGCCTTTTCTGCCTCCTGCAAATATGCGTCACACTGATAAACTGAAGGGTGAGGCCCTGTTAGAGTCCCAGAGAGGAGTGGATCTTTCCGCTTTCCTTTTCTCTGATGCGAGCTATGAGGTCTTCTGCCAACAGTTTTTGATGCGCCCCTTAGCGACTGGAGAACTGCCTGAGAGGGTATGACTTTTGAGAATGCTTTCTTTCATCCTTACAAATGTAATCACAAAACTTCATCTTTATATCCACAGAGTCGCCGTTCCCGGGGTCAAAGTTCTAGAGCTGCTGTTAATGATGATGATCAAGAAACAAATAGGCCTCCTGCCTTACAACTTGCAGACTGGAATATTGAGCTGATAGTTGAAGATAACTTCGTGACTTCTACGATTTCACGACCTTCAGTCGATGAGGGATATCACATAGATCCTTCTTACGAACAGGTGAACCTCCCACTGAATCAAACAACTGCACATCCATTCCCACTGATACACTGACATTATTCATTTCTGACAGGTCCCTTGAGAGTATTGCCAGGATTACATCGATCTTACTACTGCTATGAGGCGTGACCTTCGCAGGATGAGCTTGAGGACTTCCGCTCTCACTCGTCAACAGGTAACTTCAAATCATATTCTCAAAATCATCTTCATTCCCTTCTCACAAACTGATCAAACTGTGAACACCGTTTCAGGCACCTGACCCACCACGTCATTCTTCAGCTGGTGAGGGATCTAGCAGAGGGATAAGGAGGAACTCTCGAAGACGTTGATCAATCCTCTATGAGGCACGGGGTTTCACTTTGAAAATCATATGTAACTTGTAAACATTTGTACTAAAACAAGTTTTCTCACTTTTATGGTGTATGTACATGACTGGAACTGTTCTGGCCATTATCTGCTCTGTTCTCTAGGTTATTTTGTGGTAATTTTGGTAGGATTGAAGTGTACCTCTTTCTATTGGGCAACCCGACTACTTCGTCAAATGGGGACCAAATAGACAATTCCATCTCTCTCAGAGCATACTTATACTTCTAAAGTGATCTTTCCATTAGTGGTGAAGGCTTTGATGTCAAGGTGGCCATCTATATTGCGCACAACTCACATTGATTTCTCTCATGGGCCTTTTGAACTGGATAAAGCTTACTGGCAATGGTTATCTCAAACTGTGGGAACTCGGGGACAAGAAATGAAGGCTAGGATCTCAGGACTTATTGAAAGTCTCTCATTTGAAGAGCGAGGGGATACTTCGTCAATTCCACCTAATGCTTTACAAGTAGTACTTTACAAGAGAAGAAGAGATGATGACTCTGAAGAGACTTCAAAGAAGGAACGAAGGAATTGACAGAACTTTTGAACATATTTCCCATGCTTTTTATTATTTAGAATGAATGGAATTAGAATCATATGGCATGTAATAGACCTTTGAAAGGTTTCTCTTCATCTCATGAATAAAAGAATTCTATCTTTTTAGTTTTGAATAAATCACTACAAATAATTGCAATTGAAATCGAACACAGGGTTGTTTTGCCTTAAAGAATTGGACCGCACCCAAAGTGACTTTATGGGCTGCCTACATATCTCCATCCTTTGAATATTTCTTTTCTTCATAAAACTTTCAACTTTCTTGTTTTGAATACTTGGAGAATCAGGTCCTTGTAGTTCATGGGATCAATTGAAAAGCATTTTTTTCTTTTTTTATTTGAATGCTCTACTTTTTGCCTAGGCAGCCTTTGCAGGTTTTCTACCTAGCGAGCTCTTGCCCTAATTTTTTCTTACTCAGTCTTTTTTTGTTTTTTACCTCGCGGGGGGCTTTTTTTTTTTTTTTTTTTTACTATTTTTTATACATGATACTTTTTCAATTGATCCAAATTGGTAGGTTGAGAGAATTCAATCCCATCTATGTCCATAAGACGCACGGCTCCGCCTGATAATATCTCTTTGATGATGTAGGGTCCCACCTAACTTGGCTTAAACTTCCCTCTTGGATCATGAATCGGCATTCTGATTTCTTTGAGTACCAAATCCCCTTTCTTTAAGCCCCTGTTTTTAACTCTCTTGTTGAATGCTCGAGTTATTCTTCTCTGATAACCTTGAACATGGTATAGGGCCTTCAATCTCTTCTCGTCAATTAGTGACAGCTGCTCATATCTATCCCTCATCCAATCGACTTCTGCTAGTTGGCTTTCCATAACTACTCTTAGTGAAGGTATTTCCAACTCAATTGGTAACACTGCTTCCATACCATACACTAACGAGAAAGGCGTAGCCCCAGTTGATGCCCTAATGGATGTGCGATAGCCCCACAATGCTAGAGGCAACTTCTCATGCCAATCACTGTACGTATCCGTGGTCTTCTTTAAAATGGTCTTTAAATTCTTGTTAGCTGCCTCTACTGCTCCATTAGTCTGCGGACGGTAAGGAGAGGAATGGTGATGTACTATACCATATTTCTTAAGAAACTCTTCAGTCTCTTTTTTGAAATGTTGCCTATTGTCTGAAATAAACTCACGCGGCACTCCATACCGGTAGATGATGTTGCACTGTATGAACTTGGCGACCTGCTTAGCATTCAAAGTCTTGTACGACGCTGCTTCTACCCACTTGGTAAAGTAATCAATAGCCACCAGTATGTACTCGTGCCCATTCGAGGCCGCAGGAGTGATCTTGCCGATGATATCAATGCCCCATGTTGCAAATGGCCATGGTGATGACATGGTAGTGAGTGGCATGGATGGCTGATGCTTACCACTTGCAAACACTTGGCACTTATGGCATTTCTTAACATGTTTAGCACAATCATTTTCTAAGGTCGACCAATAGTACCCCAGTCTCAGAATCTTCTTAGCAAGCATATACCCATTCATGTGTGGAGCCCCAGCCCCTTCATGTATTTCCTGAATAATCTGCTCTGCTTCATCTTCTGTTACACACAAGAGATGGACACCGTCAAAAGACCTTTTATACAATCTCCTACTGCACAAGACGAACTGGCTAGCCAACCTTCTCAAAGTTCTTCGGTCAACATAAGATGCTTCTGGTGGATACTTTCCTTTTTCTAAGTACTGCTGAATATCATGGTACCATGGCCTCCCGTCGTTTGGTTCTCCTTCCCTTAGGGCACAACATTAGATGGGTTCTTCTCTAGATTCAATGATCATTGGTGCTACTCCCCCTTCTATTGGGATCTCTGCCATGGATGCTAGAGTGGCTAAGGCATCCGCAAACTTGTTCTTTTGCCTAGACAGGTAAAAGAATTTTATTTGACGGGATTCTTTCACCAGTGTCTCTAGATAATCGTGATATGGCAACAGCTTCTCATCCTTAGTCTTCCATTCTCCTCTAGTTTGGCATATGATAAGGGCTGAATCTCCATACACTTCAAGCTCTTCTACTCCCAAGGCCAATGCTGATTCCAAGGCTAAAATGCAAGCTTCATATTCAGCTATGTTGTTGGTTGCCTTAAAGTTCAGTTTCACTGCGACAGGTATCATCACATCTTCAGGTGTCTTTAGACAAACTCCTATGCCACATCCTTTCCTATTCAATGCTCCGTCAAAGTGCACTTTCCACACCTTCTTCTCTACCACAAGGATCTCCTCATCTGGGAATTGGTAATTGCCATGGTCTGCTCGTGAAGTAGCACATTCTGCCAAGTGTTCTGCTATAGCTCTTCCTTTTACTGATTTCTGAAGTACATATTGAATGTCGAATTCTGACAATAACAATAACCACCGCGCTGTTTTATAGGACAAAGCAGGCTTCTCAAGCAGATACTTCAACGGGTCCATTCGACTGATCAAGAGTACTTGGAAAGACATCATGTAATGGCGAAGCTTTTGAGTTGCCCACACCAATGCCACGCATGTCTTTTCCAAAGCACTATAGTTCACTTCATAATCCGTCATCTTCTTGCTGAGATAGTAGATGCCATTCTCTTTCAATGATTCTTTAAGATTTTGAGCCAACATAGCTCCCATCGCGGTTTCGGTGACAGTTAAGTAGAGTAATAACGGTTCACCTTGTCGCGGGGGAACCAGTATCGGTGGGTTGCTCAAATACCTTTTGATGGTATCAAACGCCTCTTGACATTCCTCATTCCACTTAGTCGGTACATCCTTCTTTAGTAGCTTAAAAATCGGCTCGCAGATAGTCGTCAACTGAGCTATGAAACGACTGATAAACTGAATTCTTCCCAAAAATCCTCGGATTTCCTTTTCTGTCTTTGGTGGTTGCATCTCCATGATGGCTTTAATTTTCCCCCGGATCTACCTCTATTCCTCTCTGTGTGATCATAAAACCAAGCAGCTTTCCAGCAGCCACTCCAAAGGCACATTTCTGAGGGTTCAGACGCAGCTTGTACTTGATAATTCTTTCAAAGAACTTCTTCAGAGCAGCTAAATGTCATTCCCTATCCACAGACTTCACGATCATATCATCTACGTACACTTCCACCTCCTTGTGAATCAAATCATGCAGCAGTGTGGTAGCCATCCTTTGGTATGTCGTGCCAGCATTCTTAAGGCCGAAGGGCATAACCTGATAACAAAATGTCCCCCATTGTGTAATGAAAGCTGTCTTTTCCATATCTTGGGAAGCCATTTTGATCTGATTATAACCCGAAAAGCCATCCATAAAAGATAAGAGTGCATGGCCGGCAGTGTTGTCAACCAATACATCTATATGAGGCAAAGGGAAATCATCCTTAGGACACGCCTTATTGAGATCTCTGAAATCAACACACATTCGTACTTTCCCATCCTTCTTAGGCACTGGAACAATGTTGGCTAACCATTCTGGGTACTCCACTACTTGCAAAAATCCGGCATTCATCTGCTTGATCACCTCATCCTTAATCTTCAAGGCCCATTCTGGCTTCATTCTCCGCAGCTTCTGCTTGACCGGCTTCATGTTCGGATCAGTGGGGATGAAGTGTTGCACAATGTCGGGATCAATGCCTGGCATATCTTGGTACGACCATGCGAAAGCTTCAATGTTCTCTTTCAAGACCTCTACCAATGATTCTCTCTCTTGCGGCGACAGTGTTGATCCAATTTTAATTATTTTAGGTGATTCATCCGTCCCTAAATTGATTGAAATCAATTCATCCATGTTAGGTTGAGCGTGCCCGATTCCATATTGCTCGTCGAGCTCAGGAGGAACATCCTCTCGTGGGTCTATGTTCATGCCATACAAATCCAATGATGATAAAAAAGAGACACTGCAAGAGAGATGAGAAGAGAATGAATACTTCTTTTATTGGTTGAAAGTTGAATAACAGAACATAGAAGATGAAACAAACTGACACTCATACCTCTTCAAATGAGATTGAGGTTTTTATTGGAAACAAGAAAATCCTACTCTACTACAAAGAAAGCAGGGAAATCCTATTCTACTGAAGAAACCTACAAGTTATCATCGGGTGGAAGTGACTCGATCTCCTCACAACCATGGATGAAAGGACAATCTTCAAAGCCCCAGTTTGATAAAGGTGGAGTTGTAGGTTCAATTGGACAGATCGCCTCGACTTCATAAGTATGCAATTCGAGACACAGAACCGCCTGCTCGGGCTCTATTCCAATAGCCTGTACGTACTCAAACCCTGACAATAACACTTCTGATAACTCCTGATTGATCTCACAGATTGGCACTCGACTATTTCTGTTCATTTCCATATCTCCCTTCAAAGTGACCACTGATCCCTGGTGTGGAGACTTGATTTTCTGGTGAAGTGATGACGGTACAGCCCCGGTCAAATGAATCCACGGTCTTCCCAAAAGTAGATTAAAACTGGCTGGCACATCTAGGATCTGAAAATCAATTTTGAATTCAACTGGCCCAATAACAACTGGAAGAGTCACCATTCCCACAACTTCTCTGCGAGTGTTGTCATAAGCCCTGACAGTCTGTCCTGATGGTAAAAACTCAGACGGTTCAATCCCCAATGTGGCAGTAGTACTGAGCGGACACACATTCAATGCTGACCCGTTATCAACTAAAACTAAGGGAACCCTCTTTCCCATGATATCCACTGTGATGTACAAAGCTTGCAGATGATTACTCCCACTCTCGGGTAAGTCAGATTCAGTAAATGAGATGGATGGTCCATGATGAACCGGATTTACCAAACCTACCAAACCCTCAGGGGACGTATCAATAGGAACCTGCACCTGATTGAGCAACCGAAGCACCGTCTGTCTGTGTTTCTGTGAAGCCATAAGCAATCCCCAAATGGTAATGTTAGCCTGTGTTCTCTTCAACTGTTTCAGTATCTCTTCCTCTTCTTCTATGACATCTGATCGCTGACCCTTCTCTAATTCCCCTAACGGATTACTGGCTTCCAAATGAGCTGGCTTGAAATGGCGTCCGCCTCGAGTCAGATGGTCTACTTCCTCATCACTGGCCCACAGATTCTCTATGGTCTCAGGTGTGCTCATGAGATCCTCCCATTCAATCATACCGATCAAATCACTGTCTTCCCCGGTGATCTTCACGACTGAAGAGGTTCCATTCTCAAACTGTTTCTGCATGGTATCCTGACTCAACCCTTCGGGTGAAGAAGGAATATCTGGTTCAACTTCTGCAGGCAAATCATCCCACCCCGTTGGAATGATAGGTTCATCAGAAATCTTTCTTGATGAATAGAGCACATAATAATCAAATTTGCCGCTCGATTCTCCTAACAATCCGACCTCCGGGTCTCCTGCTAGATACCTCTCTTTCAACTGACGTTGAGAATTCCCACTCCTAGGAGATTCTTCGAGAACTTCAGGTTGCTCAGGTTCTTCATACTGATACAACTCTCCATCATCAAGTAAATCCTGAACCAATTTCCCTAAAACTCTGCAATTCTCCGTGTCATGCCAGAAGATGTTGTGATGCTAGCAAAAATGCTTATGGAAGCGGGGTATGAGTGGGGTAATGAGGCCTTGGGACCGGGCTTGGTAAAAGGCTTCGGTTAGGGTAGTTTTGAGTGGGACATATGGGCGGATTGGGTGACGAATTTTTGGGTCGTCGAGGCCTAGGGCATTGATTTGAGCTGGTGGCGGTACAACATGGGTTGGGAGAGGATTACTGGTGACATTTGGTTGACTTGGTGGATTTGGTGGGGCAATGACTTTCTTGTCAATGAGGTCTTGGATTTCATGGCGAAGGCGCATGCATTGGTCGGTGTGATGGCCCTTAGATTGGTGGAACTGATAATACTCGTTTTCTTTGAAATTTCTGGGCAAATGATCTGGAAGAGGCCGGGGTTCCAAAGGGGTAAGGAGACCACGTGCCTTTAATTTCTCAAGGACACGTTCTAGGGACATGTATAGATTGGTGAATTGGAGGGCTGGCTCTCTAGCTTGGAATGGGCGGTTTGGTTGGGTAGCTTGAATAGGTTGGGCGATGGCATTGACTTCAGGGTTGGGTTTGCGGTTGAGAGGTGGTTGGCGGTTTCTGAAGGGTTCTTCGGCCTTGAGAGCCCCACTAGCCAGAGCATCTTCAACTTGAGTACCAGCAATAACAAGGGCTTTGAAGTTAGGGAAATACTGCGAGAACAAGTACTTGTTGTAAATGGGCAAGAGACTCTTCAGCACCATCTGCACCTGTTCATCATTTGTAGGCCTGTGGGTCATCTGCGAAGCTTTCGCCCTCCATCTGGAAATAAAGGTAGAGAAACTCTCCCTCGGTTCCTGCTTAGTAGTCTCAAGATCCCTACGAGTCACATCAATCTCAGTGTTGTACTTGTAGTGATTAGTGAACTCATTGCAAACATCCTCCCATGTATTCAACTTAGTCTCATCTAAGGATAAAAACCACTTCGAGGCTGACCCTTTCAGTGATTCATGAAACATCTGAGCCAACAACTCATCATCGGCTCCACGAGGTTGCATCGCCCTCACATACATCTTCAAATGAGTTTTAGGGCAACCCATCCCATCAAACTTCTCTAATTCCGGCATCTTAAAACTGAACGGCATACGGGCCTTGGGGAACAGTGAAAAAGATGTCACATCAACCATGTCATTAGACCGACGCATCCCCTTCAGGGCTTTCTCTAAGGCTTCAACCTTACTTGACAACAGGATCGGATCCCTAGAGAGGAATCTAGATCTACTGGGCTCGCCATCCAGATTGATGGGCTTGGATTTGGCTCCTGCCTGGGCCTTGGCACTGTCATCAACTTGGGCTGGGACAGGTGGATCAGAAGTACTCTTCGGATTCTCTAAGTGGGCCTCCCTATCCTGATCTGTACTGGTCTGTTTATCTTGGGACATTTTCTTAATCTGTTCAGTCTCACGGGCCAGGGCATTAATTCGGTCCATGATAGCATTCAACACTGTAACAGTAGTACTGGATTCTCCGTCAGTCATTGTAGGTGTGGTTGGAGGTTTGATACTGAAAAGACGCCCTCTAGAATCACGACGCCAGGCCAGAATTCTACACCATGAAATGGGATTTTTTAGAAAAAATGGACGAGTCCATGATGCTCAAAACCTATTGACAGACTATCAAAGATGTGCTATCCAAATAGAAAGAAAGAGAAAGGAGAAAACCGTCCTATCATAATTCTGATTCACTTCCCTATTTCACAAGGGCATTTCCTTAGAAATTAGGAAATAAATCGAAATCACCAATAGGGAAATAAAACATGATTGACCAAACAGGGCTCAAAGAGCAATTCCAATGACCAGTCCTTCATTCTTGGGACACTTTCCTTTGAATCGAAGGTCTTAGTCAAAACAAGCCAAAACAACCTAATCACAGAAAAGGGCATGTACCTTTTGAATATTCTCTTCCATTCTCAAAATAGTCCTTTCATTCTAAGGACCAAAATCCTTAAAATAAAGGGCATATATTAAAAATATCAAAGTTTATCCAAGGGTACATATCCCTAAGTTCTAGCATCTCACAAACAAGGCTCACATCAAATTGGGACAATTTCGGCAGCATAACGACGCAATTATTTTCTAAAAGAAATTTGGCAGCATAACGGCGTAGGTATGTGTCAAGGAAAATTTTGACAGCATAACGGTACAGTTAAATACCAAAAGGAATTTCGGCAGCATAACAGTACAATTGTGTGTCGAAATTTCGGCAGCATAACAGGTGTGTGCAAGCACTGTGGGGTAGAGTGTCTTACAGGCTGTCTATATGGACTAATGCAAAGGGCAGGTATAAAGGCTCCTATTGCAGACCAATCCATATACCTAACCACATGTGACACATGGTGTGCCGCGTGGGTCAAACAGTACTGATTGGTCATTGATATACCCCGAAGGGTACTTGACAATAGGTTGATGGTTTCGTCATGATTACCCTAGTGTCGAGTGGAGACAGGGATCAGGACTAGACCATCGTTTGGCAAGGCAACATCGTCCTATCACACAATGACATGCAGCTAATATAACTAAAATGATATGCAATCACACAAATGCAAGTGGTTGATTTTAATTAATTTAAGAAATTAAATAGCCCAATTAAATTAATTGAAGTTTAGCCTTCGACATCCCCAGCGGAGTCGCCAGTTCTGTGGACCAGCCTCGTGGCGGGGCTTTGGGTGTGAATCCACATCATCACCGGGCGATGTGATTAGGGAGGTTGAGAAATCAAAACAAACAAAGGAGTCGCCACCTTATTTTTAAGGAATAAGGAAACCATGAAAAATATTTTATTTTTTTAAATCAAAACAAAACAAACTCCATTTTCAATGAAAAGACAGTCTACAAACCAGAGTTGGATCCGGGGGCTAGGTTACGACGTGGGAAGGTTCCAAGCTTTCACTTGTAGGCACCCACCTCGCCCTAATTAAAGGACTTCTAATTTATTTGGGCTATTTAAATTTCTTAATGCAAACAATCCTAATTAATCTAATCAACCAAAAAAAATAGTGATATAAATGCATTATCTACATTAGTTATATTAATAATAATAAAAAAATATATACAAACAAACCCTAAGAACCTAGGACACCCTACGGGCATCCTAGGGCGGACTTGAGCCCTATTAGCGCCTACGTAACTTACTAGTATCACCTAGCAAGTATCAAAGTCCACGTAGTTCGACTACCCTAGGACTCTCCTATTGTAATCGATCACATCATCGAAGGTATTTCAACCTAATTCAAGACTCTAACTTCGAGAGCTTTTATTCTTTCAAAATCATTTATTTGAAATCATTTCAAATTAAAAGACATTCATAAAATCCAAATTTTCCAAATAATTCTTATCTTTAGAATTCAATTCCTATTGAAAATCTTTTTCAAAGATTTTCAAGAAAACAAATCATATGGAAGGAATTTCATTCCAAAGTAAAAATCTTTAAAACATTTCAAATCTTTTGAAAATCAATTAATAATCAAATCTTTCATAAAAAATCATATTCATTATATCAAAATCATTTTTAGAAAATTTCTCGAAGATAGACAATCAAATCGATTGAAATACTCAAATCTGAGTATGACTTTTACAACAAAGGAAATTCCTAGGGAAGGTCAAGTGACCTTCCTAATCCTAGGGTCTCTAACTAGCCCTAAAGTTAATCTAAAAACCTAAAAATACTAATGCAATGCATGCTGAAATTTAAACAAATAAGCATGTAATTAATTCTAAAAACGCATGAAAATGCCCCTAAATGCACACTAATTAATCTATGTGAGCCTAAGCATATTTCTAAGTTGGATTTGGCCTTAAAATAATTTTTAGAAGTGATTTAAAGGCATAAACAAATCCGGACAGATTTGAGCATTAACCTTTAACCACTCTAAAAATCATGAAAATAAAGAATAAAAAATGTGAAAATGTCCTAGCATGCTTTCTATATGAATATACAAAATAAACTACAAAAATCATGCAAAACATGGCTTAAAAATGATAATTAAACCATTTTAAAGTATATATCCAAATCTGGACAGATTTGAATATACACTTTTAATGGCCTAAAAATCATTCTTAATCCATGGTTAATAATGAATAAATACCCTAGCATACAATCTATCATGCTTGATTAAATTACCATGCAAAACATATCAAAAACTACACAAAAATATGCTTACATAATTAATTTAAACACAAGGGAAGGATCTCACCTTTGCACGCTCCCTCGTACACATTTTATATATTCAAACCAATAAACACTACAAGGAAAAATGCCTACGAGAACAGGCACCTTATCCACAAAGAGAACAGCTTAAAAAATTTTGTTCTTAAAAGTACATAGGGTTGCTTTTTCAACGCTAAAGAGAACAGCTCTCCTTTAAAATGTTCTCTTTTGGTTAATTATAAGAACTGCTTCTTGAAGCTGTTCCCTTTTGGTTAAATTTAAGAACAGCTACCTCAATCCGTTCTCTTTTAGGTGTTCTCTTTTGGTTAATTTTAAGAACAGCTACTTGAAGCTGTTCTCTTTTGATTAATTTTAAGAACATTTACTTGTAGCTGTTCTCTTTTGGTTAATTTTAAGAACATCTACCTCAAGCTGTTCTCAAAGCCCCGAACCTAGCTAGTGTAAAAAAGTTTGAACTTAATTATTGCATTAAAAATAAATGAAAAAGTATATTTTTCATGGTTTGAACCCTGAACCTAGTGTTATAAAACTTTAATTATTGCATTATACCACTAATTCAATCTTTTACAACTGTTTAATATTCAAAAAAAAAAAATTTAATTTAAAGTATCTAGCTAGCTTACTCTAATTCAATCAT
>JAESVK010000943.1:7878-19599 GCA_017140935.1 Hamamelis virginiana
ATATATATATATATATATATATATATATAGTCCCGATCTAGTAAGAAAATGCTGACTTTCGCGAAAATCAGCATGAAGCTCATAGGGAATTATGGGATGCATATTTTGAAAAACTGACTGTACGATTATATACCTTTGTTATGGATGTCACGTCTGGCAAAAATCATAGTGATTCGATGCAAGCATCTCAAAATACAGACTGTGAAAAATTTTGACAGCTGAAAATTATCACAGTTCTTCTTAGTGATATATATGAGAAACAGATCGTTGGATGAATGTGATTTTTGGCAGACAATCAATTAACACTGGAATTTGGGAAATACCGCGAGGCCTCGTCTAACATATAAATTACCCAATCAATTAACACTGGAATTTGGGAAATACCACGATGCCTCATCCACATATTCAATTAATCCATTAAGAAAAAGGGATTACATTACGAGGTTGCATTAATAAATGAAAATCCTACAAAAATTAAGAAAAGAAAAGGAATTTAATTCCAAATAGGAAACTGGAATTTGCGAGATCGAATTATTGATCGATGTGGCATGTTAATGTATATATTTACCATTTACCATATATAGTTATCATATACTTAATAGCATCTATTGCCTATATAAGGCTTGCTTTGTACATTGATTAGGTTAATGAATTTAATACAGTCTTTATATTTTTCCCTCATTCAACATGGTATCAGAGCCACCACTGTCCCACCGCTAAACCTAGCAACCCAGCCTACTACCACTGCCCCACCGCCGTACCCAGCCTACCACCACTGCTCCACCGTTGCACTCGGCCATCCACCACCGTCACAGCCTCTAGAATCCGGCAAACATCTTACTGTCAAACCTGTCCACCAATAAAACTCTATCTTTCAGCCATGCATCGGAACCCATCAAACAACCACTCAAAAGACTCTGATTTTCCCGATCTACAAAACCCCACCGAAAAAAGCCCAAAAGCCGCCGTCACGCGCCACCCAAATTGGCGCGCGTCAGATCTACTTGCAACAGCGCCGTCACGCGCCTTATCAACTAATCCCGCGTCGCTGATGTCAGCCCTAGCAACCGCACTGCCACGTTAGCCCGATTTGCCCCATCAGTTGCCACGTGGACTTGCCACGTCAGCGACTGCCACGTCATCATACCCGACCCGAATTTTGACCCGTTGACCCAACCCAGTGGCCCGAATTTTCAACACGTTGACCCGACCCGAATTGGACCCGTTGACCCGACTCGGTCAACCGTTGACCGTTGACTTAATTCCAAAATTACAGTTTAGTCCTCACCTTACTACAAAATTACCTTTCTACCCCAAATTTTCTAGGAAATTACCGTTCTGCCCCAACTTTTCCTGAAAAATTACAGTTTGGTCCCAAGCAGCCTTCCCAGCATTTTTCGATGTCCTGAATCCATTTTTGAGGTCCGTTTTGTCAAATTCAATCTTTTTTTGATACTCTCAAGCACAATGGCCGACTTAGATGTTTCTAAACCCTTTCCAACGACTCTCAATGGCCGTAATTACTTTATTTGGGCTCATGCTATGTCACTCTACCTTAAAGGGCGTCTCCTTTGGAAATATGTTTTTGGAGAATCGGTTCGACCTGTGCAAGATGAAACGGAGACTGAGTCTAAATTCTCTGAGCGCCTTGAAGCTTGGGTTGGTAAAAATAGTCAGATCATGTCATGGTTTCACTGCACCTGTAATCATATCTATACATTCTCAATTTCCTCGCTTCACAACTGCTAAAGAGATTTGGGATTTTCTGCGACACCGCTATTCTACTTCTGATCTCTCTCACCGCTATCAGCTCTTGACCAGTCTCCATCGCTTGCATCAAGCTCCAGGTCAGTCTATTGACAGTTTTGCCTCTCAGATGTATGGAATTTGGAATCAGCTAAACAATATCCCTCATTCATGGTCCACTCCGAAAGATGCGACCCTCTATGCTTCTATTCGGGATGAAGACCGCTTGATTCATTTTCTCATGGCCCTTCGAGATGAGTTTGAACCTGTTCGTGCTCAGTTACTTAATCAGGAACCATTACCTAATTCGGGCATTGCTATTTCCAAACTTATCTCTGACGAGACTCGTCGTGGTCTTCCCCAGTCTCCCTACACTAACTCAGTACTCATTACCCACCAACCCAGGGGGGACTCTGATGGTAAACCTCCCTCTGCTGACACAGCCTTTGCTACTCATCATCCCAGACGGGACTCACGGGACTCTAGTCAGAAATCCTGTCGATATTGCCATGAGACTACCCATGCTCTTCTTAATTGCCCGGTTCGAATTTGTAAGTTTAGTCGTAAGAAGGGGCCTGGTCACTATCAGTGGGACTGTCCTCGCAATCCCACTCCTAACAGCCAACCACAGTTCACCCGCTCCAGAGACAACCAATTCAGACATTCAGGACAAGCCTCACACTCTACAGTTGCTTCCGCCACAGAGGAATCTTCTGCTCGGGATCCTACAGCCCCTATCACTGTTGCTGATCTAGCATCTCTTCTCCAACAGGTTGTCTCTCATTCTGGTACCTCTCTCTCTACTGCCCTATCTGCTACATCCTCAGGTAATTCTTCTTGGTTCTTTGATTCTGCCTGTAGCAATCATATGACCTCTGATTTTACTATTTTCTCTACTAAACAATCTACCTCTCATACTCCTGCCATTCATACAGCCGATGGGTCTCATATGCATGTCAGCCATATAGGACATATTTCTGATTCACGCCTATCCTTGTCTGATGCATATCTCATTCCTAAACTAACCTTGAACCTTCTCTCTGTGGGTCAACTCTGTGATTTGGGTCTCACTGTTATTTTTTCTCGTTCTGGTTGTGTTGTACAGGATCCGCGGAATGGACAGACTCTTGGGATAGGCCGTAAAGTTGGTCGTCTGTTTGAGCTCATCAATCTCCACACCACTTCATCCTCACCGCCGATTGCTGCTCCTGCTCACTCTACTTCTTCTTTACATTTATGGCATTCTCGTCTTGGACATGTTTCTGTTAGTCGTTTAAAGTCTTTAATTTCTACTGGTTGTTTGGGCTCAGTTAGTAATGAACATTTAGATTGCTTATCTTGTCAACTTGCTAAACAGCCGGCTTTGCCTTTTAATAATAGTGACTCTATTTCTTCTGCACCTTTTGATCTAGTTCACTCTGATATCTGGGATCCTTCTCCCACTCCCACAATGGGTGGATCACGATATTTTGTGATTTTTATTGATGATTATTCTCGTTATACTTGGCTTTATCTTCTGCATACCCGTTCTGAACTCAAGCAGGTGTATTATGATTTTGCACGAATAGTCAAAACTCAATTTTCTTGTGATATCAAAGTTTTTCGTGCCAATAATGCCATGGAATATCGAGACTCGGAGTTTCTTTCCTTTCTTCGTGCCAATGGCACTCTTCCCCACCGATCTTGTCCCGGCACTTCCCAACAAAATGGGCGTGCTGAACGCAAATATCGTCACCTTTTGGATACTACTCGAGCTCTTCTTATCTCTTCATCTTGTCCAGAGCATTTTTGGGGAGAAGCTGCTCTTACTGCCGCTCACTCCATCAATCGTATTCCTTCCCCCACCACTGGGAACCAATCTCCATATGAGCGTCTCCATGGTCATCTTCCTGACTATCATACTCTTCGAGTTTTTGGTTGTGCTTGTTTTATTCTTCTTCAGCCTCATGAACGAACCAAGTTAGAACCACGAGCTCGTCTTTGTTGTTTTCTGGGTTATGGGATAGAACATAAAGGCTATCGTTGTTGGGATCCTTTATCCAAACGTCTTCGTATTTCTCATCATGTAGTTTTCTGGGAACATAAAATGTTCTCATCCCTTTCCCAATTTCACTTACCTTTTTCTGCTCATCCAGAACCATTCTTCACTAATTCATCTATTTCTTTATTTCCTGATGATTCTCCAACATGGTCCGATCAACTTACGACTTCTCCTGAGGCGCCTACATTACCTGCGGATCCTGTTCCTGACTCAGCCACTCCCCTTGATCCTGACAGTGATCCTCTACTTCGTCGCTCTACCCAGGTAAGGGAACCACCCACTCACCTTCGTGATTTTCATTGTTTTTCTACTATCCTCTCTCATCATGAACCTCAAACATATCATGAAGCTTGTTCTAAGCCCTTGTGGCAAGCAGCAATGTCTGATGAATTGCAGGCTTTTCGCAACACTCATACTTGGGATTTGGTTGATCTTCCCTTGGGCAAATCTGTGGTGGGTTGTAAATGGGTGTACAAAATCAAGACCCGTTCCGATGGTTCCATAGAGCGCTACAAAGCTCGTCTAGTGGCTAGAGGCTTTACTCAGGAACATGGCATTGACTATGAGGAGACCTTTGCCCCTGTGGCTCGCATTACCTCAGTTCGCAACTTGATTGCTATTGCTGCTACTCAACATTGGCAACTGTTCCAAATGGATGTTAAGAATGCTTTCCTTCATGGCGATCTTGCTGAAGAAGTTTACATGCGCCCTCCACCTGGATATGATCATCCTCCACACAAGGTTTGTAAACTTCGTCGTGCTATCTATGGGTTGAAACAGGCTCCTCGAGCATGGTTCGCCAAGTTTAGTGCTGTTATTGGAGATTTTGGCTTCACCTCCTGTCCATATGATTCAGCTTTATTTCTTCGTAAGACGGATCGCGGTC
Source organism: Hamamelis virginiana (assembly GCA_017140935.1). Lineage (NCBI taxonomy): Eukaryota > Viridiplantae > Streptophyta > Magnoliopsida > Saxifragales > Hamamelidaceae > Hamamelis > Hamamelis virginiana. Next base: position 12,552 of record JAESVK010000943.1, read on the forward strand.
TTACTTTTCTCCTTCTCTATGTTGATGACATGATTATTACTGGTGATGACCTTGGTGGCATTTCAGATCTCAAATCTTTTCTCCATCAACACTTTGAGATGAAGGATTTTGGCAATCTCAGTTATTTTCTTGGTCTTGAGATCACTTCCGGTTCACATGGGTACTGTCTTTCTCAAGCCAAGTATGCATCCGATCTTATCACTCGAGCTGGCCTCACTGATGCCAAAACTGTCGCTACTCCTCTTGAGACAAATGCTCGACTTACTCCTTTTGATGGCAACCTGCTGCCTGATGCCACACTTTATCGTCAACTTGTTGGCAGCCCTATTTATCTTACTGTCACACGATCAGATCTTGCATACGTTGTTCATATTGTTAGTCAATTTATGTCTGCTCCACGATCCACTCATTTTGCTGCTGTTCTTCGTATCCTTCGCTATGTCAAGGGTACATTATTTCATGGTCTTCATTTCTCTGCTACCTCTTCTCTGGAATTACGTGCTTACTCAGATGCTGACTGGGCTGGGGATCCTACTAATCGTCGTTCTACCACTGGATTCAGTTTCTTTCTAGGCGATTCTCTTATCTCCTGGCGCAGCAAGAAGCAAACTGTTATTGCTCGGTCTAGTATTGAAGCTGAATATCGTGCTTTAGCTGACACTACTCAAGAGCTTATTTGGCTTCGTTGGTTACTTGAAGCCATGGGTGTTTCTCATTCCTCTGCCACTACTTTGTACTGCGACAATCAAAGTGCTATTCAGATTGCGCACAATGATGTCTTTCATGATCGTACTAAACATATTGAAATTGATTGTCACTTCGTTCGTCATCATATTGGTCAAGGAACTGTGCATCTTCTTCCTGTTTCGTCCGCTGATCAAGTTGCAGATATTTTTACTAAGGCTCATCCTTTGGGACGATTTCAGGATCTGATTAACAAACTCAAGTTGGTTTCTCTTCCACCACCTTGAGTTTGAGGGGGGATGTTAATGTATATATTTACCATTTACCATATATAGTTATCATATACTGTATAGCATCTATTGCCTATATAAGGCTTGCTTTGTCCATTGATTAGGTTAATGAATTTAATACAGTCTTTATACTTTTCACATTCATCCAGATCGTTGGATGAATGTGATTTTTGGCAGACAATCAATTAACACTGGAATTTGGGAAATACCACGATGCCTCATCCACATATTCAATTAATCCATTAAGAAAAAGGGATTACATTACGAGGTTGCATTAATAAATGAAAATCCTACAAAAATTAAGAAAAGAAAAGGATTTTAATTCCAAATAGGAAACTGGAATTTGCGAGATCGATTGATTGATCGATGTGGCAAATCCACTGTAATTTAAACTTTGAACTAGTTAATTGATGAAGCTAGCAACTTTAGAATCGATTGATCGAGTGAATTTCAATCTCCAACCAAACAATATATACTCTCAAAATTCCAACCGATCGAATAAATTACCCATTTGATCAATCAAATTAATAAATTCATGCTACTAGGCCAAGTTCGATCTGTACTATATTTCATCTGATCAAATGAATATGAATTTGATCAAATGAACTTCAATTTTAAAAAGTATTAAAAAAAAAAAAAAAGAGGATATTTTTAAGCTCAAATAAATTCAAGTAATTTAAATTTTAAAAAAGCCACTAAATTAATATATTTTTGGGTCAATTAAAATTAGAGACTAACAGCCTAAAAGTTTACTCCAGGATAGGTAGCTTAGTGATAGAGCAAGCAGGGCTAAAGGCTTCCAAGTCTCTCGATCCCATGTTCGACTCCCACTAGCTACTAATATCCGGCCCCATTGACTGCAAGGTGCAAGCCTTGTTTTGAAAGCCTTATTCGGGTGCAGAATTTAGTCGTATAAAAAAAAAAAAAAAAAAAAATACAGCCTAAAAGTTCAACTAGTTCTCTAGATCACTTATTATCCTCAAGTGTGTAAGACAAATGCATGCAGTTTAGCTTATGCATGACAAATGCATGCAGTTTTATTCAAAGGTAATATAGATACAAATTCGCATCTAGACAATGCTGCACAATTAATCCGCAACTCTGTTATGTTCTCGTAAGTAAAACATGGCTCATTAATCGTTATCAATTTTTTTTGTTCAATGTGGATAAAGAAATTCAACTGCAATCATTCAAATTAAAATTGAGCAACTGTTGTTACCAAGTTTTTGTCTTGTCATATATATAGCTAGCTAGAAACATATTTAAACAAATTAAAATGGTTATTACGTGCCCCCATTTATGACTTCTACTAAGTCTAGCTTCCCACGTCAAGATTTTAACTAATTGAAACCCACCCACGGTGAGCTGCATGCATGTTGATAATATAGAAATATTTAAAAGAATATTCCATGATATATATTACAAAATATTAGTATTATGTCTATGTCAAAGGAAAGATACGTTATGCATGTTAATTTCCTACCTTGAAAAATGTTAAAACAACTTAGAAAATGGCATAGTGATTTCTTTCCTTTTCAGAAAATATTATTATTATGTCTATGTCAGAGGAAGTATTATTAATTTTTTTTTTTAAAGAAAAAGAAAAGAAGCAAATAGGCATCACAGAATAGAAGACATCCCAACTAGGTTGGCATCCCTACCGTTCACAATCATTTGCCATTAACTTCAAGCTTTATTAAGAAAGAAATAAAAAAGAATAAATACAAATCAAAAGAGAAAAAAAAATAGGACTTACTCTTAAAAAAGAGTGGAGATCTTCAGTCCCACTTTTTATTTACCACTTTCTGTCCCCTCTCACAAAAGTCCACTTTGAAATTCTCACCTTTTAATAAATATTTATATTTATATTTTCAAGGTGAACTTTTGTGAGATGGGACAGGAAGTGGTGCATAAAAAGTGGGACAGAAAATCTCCACTCCATAAGAAACTGGTCTTAAAAGCTTATAAATGCCCCAAGCCAGTTGACATCCAAATAAAATCTAAAAAAAAAAAAAAATCTATAATTAGGAAGTCCTGAAAAATCTCTATCTAAATCAGATTTAAGAAAACTTGGGTCTTAATTCCACCAAGTAAGAGAAGTTAACCTAATAGCCTTATTAGCAATTTTATCAACAACCATATTTCCCTCTCTGAAGATAGGATAAACAACTACTCTCATTTGGGATAAAAGGAGAAGACAGTTTTGCCATAGTAACAAGAAGCCATGGGGGTTGAAGATTTTTGTTGAGGATACTAGAAACTACCACTAAAGAATCACTTTTAATCCAAATACTGTGCCAGCCTTTATCCCATGCATAGTTAATCGCAATGATAATACTCATAATTTCAGCATACAAAGCATTATTAATTCCAAGATTGCATCCAAAAATGTCTTTGACAAAGCCCTTGTGATTACGAAACACACCCCCACTAGCAGAGGGGCCTGAACAACCTTTCGAAAAATGCCTTTGACAAAGCCCTTGTGATTACCCTATATATATATATATATATATATATATATATATATATATATAGGGTAAGGCTCCCTTGACACAATTTTTACTCCTAATTTGACACGCGGTTTACAAAATCTAGCGTGGAATATATTTTTTGAGAAACTCACCGTTGGATTATATATTCTGTTTATACACTTCATTATACCAAAAATCACATTGATTTAATAGCTACTTTTCAAAAATCTCACAATTTTCAAAATAAATTGTAAAAAACTATGTGAAATTGTCACAGTTGGTTTTCTGAAAAATTAACCATTTGATCAATGTGATTTTTGGCATATATAATGTATATATGCAGAATATCTAATCCAACGATCAATTTCTAAAAATATTCTACGTTAGATTTTACAAACCATGTGTCAAATTAGGAATAAAAATTATGTGACAAAGGAACATGTATATCTATAAATAATTCGAGAAACAACCTAGTTCCGCATTCATTGCATTATTCATCCAGCCTGTCATATATGCACCATGCACGTACCTTGATTACACTCTCCATTGAATACAACATTCTTTTCTTGACTTTGCCTAACATAGAATTCAAGATTCAATAGTTTAATTATGAGCACTCGTACCAATTCAATGAATATTTACATTCCCATTATCATTACTTTGACATGGAGAATTCTCACATTAAAACATCGATCCATTAACTAATTGGCGAGACAAAAGACGTGCAGTAATTGCGCGCACAGTGAACATTCTTTGTATTTTGGTGACTAGGGTTTCTATCATTCCGCGTACCCACTTAATACTTGCACCAAAAGCCAACACTTGCTTGGCACAGTTGTTAGTTTGTTCGTTCGGAATTGGTCAACAGTCAAGACCCATGATTGGACCTGAGTTTTATTTTAACACGGCCTTCACAGAGTTTCGTTTTATTTTAACACGTTTTGGTACTGGTCAAAATTTTGAAAAAGACCACTAGAAACAAAAATATCCATGGCTGCTGTTCTCTTCATTACAGCTAATTATGAGAGGTTCAACCAGCAATAATTGACAAGATTATTCAAAATTAATCACACTCTATTGTTTTCTAGCCTACTTATATATACATGTCCAAAACATATTCAACGGTAATTGAAGGAGATTCAATTAAACAAACGTATTTTAGAATAAGTAGTACGCCATCTTATCATTCACAACTAATTTTGCCTTAAGGGGAATAATATATCAATGGTGAAGCGAATATTTTGTTTCGACTCTTAATAGTTTCTATTAGCTCCTCGATCTCTCTTAATAGGAGTATGTGGAATAGGATTGAGAGGGATCAAATTTTTATTTTTTTTTTTTAGCAACGTATTAAGAAGACCAGGGACTAATTTAAACAGACGTTTAGATACCGTTTAATTATTATTATTATTATTATTATTTATTTTATTTAAAAAAAACACGGTCATATATATATATATGGGAATTTTCCATTAATAATCCCATAATTTCCAAAAATTTCCTACATAAACCCATATTTTGAGAATTTCCCTTAATGCACCTCCTTACACTTAATTGGTGCAAATTATGAGAATATTGAGGAAAAATCTCCTATATATATGTGTGTGTGTGGTGTAATTAAGAAAAAAAAATTATATAAATATATATAGAGTAAAATAACCACAAAACTAGAACCTGTATGTTTCAATACATGACAAGTAGTGGAGCACGCTGTATAAATTGAGCGTACAAGCAAAGTACGTACCTGCAAACGCATCCCGTACTGATGATCGATGCCGCCAATTGATTTGGTCATGGATAAGGTTTTGGCCCCAAAGTTGAAGAGAATTTTATTTAAGCGTGTGTTAGGTTCGGGACCACTACTCCCAAGTTCCAAACCATAGTTTTAAGATACTGCCGTATTGGACGTAGAATACTATTAGATTGTCATAACCGTGCCCAATTAGACAACTTATTAAAGGTAATATGCCCATTTAGGATTATCTCACATGACCAATTCGATCGTATTGACTGCCCAATTAATGGAGATTGAATGATGGAGTTTCGGAAATTGGGACAATATATCTCCTCAAGAAATTGAAAGAGTCAAGGGTCCTTTTTTTTTATTTATATATATATATATATATATATTCTAATACATAAAAAAATTAGTCAAAGAATATTGGATTGATGATGGTCATAGTGGTGCCTAATTAATCTCTGCCTTCTAGCTTCTAGAGTTCAAATTACTTGACCACATGAAATCCACAAGATACAAACAAAGAGATTAAAGCAATAATTAGTTGGTGTGCTATAGCTAATTAATGGCCTATAGGTATTCATTTGGGTTACTTTTGGCATAATTATGAAAATGACACCTTTCCGCGTGCTTGGAATGTGTAAAATATTTAACATATGATATTACTGGCCGGATTAATTCGAGTGAAATATTTATTAATTAGATCTATTCAAGATTGCAGTGGTTGCCCTTATTTCTTGCATGCTTAGAATATATTGCATGTGTATAATGACATATAAATTAATTTAAATTTTAATATATTAATAGTACGTACGTTATTGTCTAATCGGCATCATTTTTGATTGACATATTGGCCCCCTCCTTCAAGGCACAAATTAAATCATGCAGATCGACAAAAATAGTACTAAGTATTTTGCATGTAAACTTCTCAAAAAATTGACAGGAAGGAATAATGAGCGACAGACATCTTCTATTCAAATTAAAGTTGAATAATTAGTACTGTCATACCTAATTTAAGTTAGGCAAGCTTAATTAAAACATTAAGAGGATGCTTTACTTTATAATTTCTTGGTGGAACATTACCATCAAGAATAGAACAAAGATTCCCTTCTAGTAAACGCACAAGCCAATTATCCTTCCAACAATGATCCCTAGCTCATACAAGATATAGTAGAGTTTGCCAAAAATTAAAAGAAGGGTATATATCCCAAATTCTAAACATATATAGTAGGAAACTTCTTAACAGTAGTGTTTGGGTGGATGTATTGTGGTAACTTCTTTAATAACTCGAGGATGTAAAAAGAAATTTATTTTTATTTATTTAGGTGATGATGATGTCCTTAATACTAATTTTTTAAGAGTATAAAATTGCAATAAAATATATTATTAATTGATGGGTGTGATAAGAACTTTTTGTAATGTATATAGAATGATTGATTTGTCATGTTGACTTCGAGAAGAAAATCTTTGTTTTTTCCATCTATTTTTTTTCTTCAATGGATAAGAATCAAATCCATGATGTAACCTAATCCTCTCCTATTTCCCTATAATCTTCAGCATCTTAATTAGGTAGCCCTGGCTAATTGCTTTAATTTTTCATATTTCATTTTAGGAAATTAAAATTATTCAAAAGTCCCTAAATTTAGATTTTTATAGCATGATCGATGTCCAATTTTATACCATGAGGTCCCTGAATTTTTCAAGTTCTTTTGTCTAAATTATTATAATAAAAAGACCCTTAAACCTAACGGTTTCAGGAATGTTAGAACTTATGAGTATGTATATAATCCTTATTTCAGAGTATAAGCACAAAAAATGTCCTGTGCCTTGAGACTACTCCATGAATTAAAACAAATAAGTTAGAG
>JAESVK010000946.1:0-11069 GCA_017140935.1 Hamamelis virginiana
GCTTGGCGATAATTGAGTTCCTACGCTTGGGACGTAATTGAGCACACTGCAAATTCACAAGCATTTTTGGCGCCGTTGCCGGGGAGTGGCGCGTACCTTGAAGTGATCCAAGGAAGAGCTAGTGGTAATTCGCAATTACATTGTGAATCCGGTAAGTTTTTCCTAACTCTTAGTGTATAAAAATTCTTTGTAGTGTAAATTTGTTGTGAACAATTGTTGCATGTCGGTTTGGACTCGTGGAGAGGGAAACTGACTTGTAAGGAATTGGTCACAACAAAACCTTGAAAATCCAAATTTGAGACCTAACTTGGCTCAACCATCCTCTCCACCAATGGAGCACAACCAAAACCAAAATTTTCAAAGAAATGCAAATGATCAAGACTTTCCAAATGAGCCTCAAGGGCGAAGGGATGATGTCATTCCGCCTGCAACCCCTGCACCTGGTGGGGGAAATATGAATCAAAATTTTCAACAAAATGTGAATCAAAATGTGCAGCAGAATAGACAACCCGATATCCCTATGGTAAATTTGGGAAGGACTTTGAGGGAGATCTTCAACCCTCACAGAACCACTACTCCATCATGTATAATCCCATCTCAAGAGGCTAGTCGTTTTGTGCTAAAACCTGAAATGATTCGACTATTGCCTGAGTTTCATGGCTTTGATTCTGAAAGGCCATATTCTTTTATGAGGGATTTTACTGATGTGTGTAGTGCGTTCTTGTCAACTGGTTCACCTATTGACATCATTTGCATTACTCTTTTTCCATTTTCTCTAAAAGATAAGGCAAAAATATGGTTTCATACTTTGACTCCTAATTCCATCCGCACTTGGGAACAACTGCAAAAGATCTTTTTGGAAAAATTCTTCCCACCCGCTAGAACCAACATGTTGATGCGCATGATTCAAAACTTCACTGAGGAACCTAATGAGGCATTTGCCGGTGCTTGGGAAAGGTACAAGGATTTGATAAATGCAATCCCCCATCATGGACTAGACGTAGGTCAACTTGTAGGGTACTTTTACCATGGTTTGACCCGTGAGACTAAGCAATTCCTCCAAATGATGAGTGGTGGGGAACTTTTTGAAAAATCCCTCGAGGACGCAATCCCATATTTTGATAGGTTGTCAGAGAGTGCGCGCAACTGGGAGGTTAACACAACTCCCGATGTTGCAAGGAAAGCTAGCAACCCAAGTAGTGGTGGAAAGTTCCAACTTAAGGAACATGATGAACTTCAAGCCAAGGTGGCGAGTTTAACTAGGAAGTTAGAGACCCTAGAAATGCAGAAAGTCAACGAGGTTACTGCGGTGCCTGTGGTGCCAAGTGTACCTCCTACACCTATTGTGCCTAGGGTAGAGGAACCATGCCTCATTTGTGAGGATCCTGTGCATTCCACTAGAGATTGTCCTACCCTTCCTACCATTAAAGGAGCCGTCCAAGAGCAAGTCCATGCTTTGAACCCCCCTAGGAAGCCTTTCAATCCATATTCTGACACTTATAATTCGGGGTGGGGGAAGCATCCAAACTTTAGTTGGAAAAATGATGGGGTGAATGCTTCATCAAATCAAGGCAATGCTCAAGCCCATCAAGGTTACTCTAACCAAGGGCAAGGTTCCAATTTTCAGGGGCAAAGCTCAAACTTTCAAAACCAAGGATATCATTTTCAAAATCCAAATCCAGGTTTTTCAAATTAAGCCTCCACTTTTCAAAATCAAGGGCCACAAGGATTTTCTGCGAATCCTAACCAAGGTTTTCCCCCTTTTTCTCAAGCAAATCAAAATCATCACTCTTACCAACCACCCCACAAAAGAAATTTGGAGGACATTGTAGCCCAATTTGTCCAATGCTTGGACGTAAATTGAAGTGTTGTGCGCATGAGATTCCCAAGCGTAGGAGTCTTATGATCGTCTAGCAATAAAACTGGGAGTACCTAGGTCATTTCCACAGGGAGTGGAATAGGTTCTAGTGATTCTTAGGTTATGCTACCCAATGAATGTAAAAACACAAGTAAATATGGGGTTTGTTTGATTGTGATTTTTGTGCCAAATTAATGGCAAGGATTTGATTTGTAAACTTGTAAATGAGAGAAAGGATGGGTTCTATGGATTCGTTCCTTCCTAACCTAGGCTTAGTGGTTTCTCACACATACACATTCAAATGGTCCATGTGACATATGGCTTTGAATGGAAAGATTTTAACAATAAAAGCTCAAGAACATAGAACAAATGATGGAATGCAACTCACTACTCATCTTGATGTTTTAGCATACACATGGAGATCATATGTGCTCATCACCAATATACAACCTCTCACAAGTCATATTTTGGTCATGAATATGACTCCATATGGGTTCAAAAGGAAGTGAGAGTAGAGGAAGCTAGCATTCCATTAACTTTAAAGCATTTGAGTTGAGAAACCACCATTACCTTAGGTTTTGGAGAGGAACTTCACCAAAGAACCCTCCTTAAATGCTTAGCTAGCCATAATGGAGAAGAAAACAACCATACACAACCATAAAAACTGAAAATGAGTAAATGCTTGTAATAAATGAACTAAAAACAAGAGTAGCTTACAACTTTGTGATGAAAATGGAAAATAACAACCTAAACTAGAGATTACAAGGTAAGATTAACAAGATTAAACAACAAACTAAGTTATACTAGCTAGAAATCCAAGAACACAAGCTAAACTAAGCTAAAACCCACAAAAACTATGCTAACCCTAGAAAACTAAGCTAAGAACAAGAGAGAATGCTTCCCAACAGCTGCAAATGTGCTTTAAATACCCCCCCCATAAGGGCATCAGACATGGGGATGAATGGACAAGAGTACCCATGAGTTTGGAAGGATTTACAAAAGACCCGGGTGATTTCCCGAACATTGGGACCGGTACCCCCCAAGGTGGGACCGGTACCCCTTGCTGAAAAGTGCCTGAAAGGTCCTGTTTTGACTTCCAAGGTCCCTCGCTTCGTCCTCGCTTGCCCCGAATGATCGTATGAGCATGAAAACCTTCTCCAAAGGTACTTGATCCTTCAATGCCTTGGAAATGAGCGAGTGACTTGCTTGGGCGAGGCTTTGACGGGGAATGCTCCATAAATGCACACCATGATCATGAGAATGTGCTTGCAAACTGTGGTCAGTGGATGAAAACCTTCGGCATTCATCGAATACCTTCAAAAGAATGGAATTAGCACCATGCAACCTGCACGTGCTCAAAAACAATGAAAAGGTTAAAAATACCAGAATCAAGCCAAACTAGGGTTGAAGAACAGGTAAAATGTACAAAAAGACAAGTAAAAACGGGCGAATTATGTGCTAAACATCCAATCCCAACAAACAATGAACAATGAATTTCGAACGGCTATTAGTGACGTGAAGTCTCAACTCACTAAATTGACATCTTCTATGGGGAGTTCTCAACAAGAAAAAGGGAAATTTCCCTCTCAACCCATTCAAAACCCCCAAGGTCAAAATAGTGTTGGGACTTCAAGTCAAAATGATGGGACTTTTGAGCAATGCAAGGCCATCACCACTCTTAGGAGTGGGAAAATAGTTGACAAAACCATCCATCCCAAAGATCTTCCAAAAGAGATTTCAAAAGATTTACAAAATGAATCAAAAAGGGATGATGATGTGATTGATGAGCCTAATGTCCTTAAAGCCGATGTTGTTGATGTGGATATGGATAAAGACAAAGCTCAACATGCTCCTCCCGCTCCATATCCCCATAGGTTGAGAATTCCAAAGAAATTGAACAATCATGCCGAAATTTTTGAGCTTTTCAAACAGGTGAAGGTGAACATTCCCTTGTTGGATGCCATCAAACAAATTCCCTCATATGCCAAATTTTTGAAAGACTTGTGTACAGTGAAGAGGAAGTTAGGTGTCCACAATGATGCATTCATGACTGAACAATCCACCTCTCTTATTAGGAATAACTTACCCCCAAAATACAAAGACCCAGGAAGCCCAACCATTTCCATAGTGGTAGGCAACTCCAAGTTGGGACGTGCTTTAGTGGATTTGGGAGCTAGTGTGAACTTGTTGCCATACTCGGTGTATGTTGAGCTAGGGTTAGGAGAGTTAGAGCCTACCACCATTACCCTTCAGCTAGCAGACCGTAGTGTGAAGATTCCTAGAGGTATTGTGAAGGATGTTCTAGTACAAGTGGATAAGTTCTATTTCCCTGTTGACTTCGTTGTTCTAGATACTCAACCTGTGGTGAGTCAAGGGAGTCAATTCCCAGTGATTCTTGGCAGGCCTTTCTTGGCCACTGCTAATGCCATAATTCATTGTAGGGGTGGGTTGATGACGTTGTCTTTTGGCAACATGACTGTGAACCTAAATATTTTCAATGTTATCAAGGAAATAGGGGATGATAAAGACATTTGTGAGGTTAATGTGATAGAATCTGTGGTACAGGAATATGTTGATCATTTTTCACGTGATGACCCTCTAGAGTCTTGTTTAGTGAGCCCTAAGATTGTTGAGGATGTGGCCACACCTGAAATGGAGTTTCTATACTCCATCCTTGAGCATAGTGAGGTGATGGAAACCAATGGGTGGACACCTAGATTCGAGGAGTTACCTCCAATTGAGGAGAAAGTTTTGCCATCAATAGAGAAGCCACCTAAGTTAGAATTGAAGCCCTTACCTTCACATCTCAAATACTCTTTCCTAGGAAGTGAAGAGACCTTCCCTGTGATCATTTCATCTTCTCTAAATCATGATCAAGAAGTGAGACTCATAGAAATTCTGAAGGCCCACCAAACCGCCATAGGATGGACCATAGCGGACATTAAGGGAATTAGCCCTTTGATTTGCACTCATAGAATCTACTTGGAGGAGGATGTCAAACCATCTAGGCAACCACAACGTAGGTTAAATCCTGTCATGAAGGAAGTTGTCAAGAAAGAGGTGTTGAAACTCCTAGATGTAGGTGTCATTTACCCTATTGCGGATAGCAAGTGGGTGAGTCCTACCCAAGTTGTTCCAAAAAAGTCCGGGGTCACTGTGGTGGCAAATGAACACAATGAACTCATACCTACTAGAGTCACTACAGGTTGGAGGGTGTGCATAGATTATAGGAAACTAAATGCTGGCACGAGGAAAGACCATTTCCCTCTACCTTTTGTGGACCAAATGTTGGAGAGAGTTGCAGGGCATGAGTTTTACTGTTTTCTTGACGGGTACTCTGGGTACAATCAGATAGAAATAGCCTTAGAAGACCAAGAGAAAACCACCTTCACTTGTCCGTTTGGCACTTTTGCCTTTCGAAAAATGCCCTTTGGATTATGTAATGCACCGGGGACCTTTCAACGGTGCATGATGGGTATTTTTAGTGACATGGTAGAGAAGATCATGGAGATTTTTATGGATGATTTCTCCGTCTTTGGAGATTCTTTTGAGGGATGTTTAGAAAACTTGGAGAAAGTTTTGGAGAGATGTGAGGAGAAAAGTCTAGTCTTAAATTGGGAGAAATGTCACTTCATAGTGACACAAGGGATTGTGTTGGGACATATCGTGTCTAAGAAAGGCATAGAGGTAGATAAGGCCAAAGTCGAGTTGATCTCTAATTTACCCACTCCCAAATGTGTTAAAGACATACGGTCCTTCCTAGGTCATGCAGGTTTCTATAGGAGGTTTATAAGGAACTTTAGTGCTATATCTCGTCCCTTGTGCAATTTACTTGCCAAGGATGTTGTTTTTGAATGGTCACAGGCATGTGAGGAGGCTTTTGAAAAATTGAAAAGTATGTTGATTGCACCTCCTATCATGCGACCTCCGAAATGGGACCTTCCTTTTGAGATCATGTGTGACGCTAGTGATTATGCCGTAGGAGCTGTCTTAGGGCAAAGAGAGGATAAGAAACCTTTTGTGATTTATTATGCCAGCAAGACTCTAGATTCCGCCCGATCCAATTACACAACTACGGAGAAAGAGTTCTTAGCTGTGGTCTTTGCCCTAGATAAGTTCAGGTCGTACATTGTAGGGTCTCCCATAGTCATTTTCACTGATCATGCGGCGTTGAAGTACTTGCTCTCTAAGCAAGATACGAAACCCCGTCTCATTAGGTGGATCCTACTTTGTCAGAAGTTTAATTTGACCATTAAAGACAATAAGGGAGTCGAGAATGTGGTGGCGGATCACCTCTCTCGTTTGGTTTTAGAGACAGCTTATGAGGGTCTACCCATAGGTGATACATTCCCTGATGAGCAACTGTTTGCTCTAGTTAGTTGTCCTTGGTACGCTGATATTGTGAATTATATTGTGACAGGACAAATCCCATCCAGGTGGACTTCTCAGCAAAAGAGAAAATTTTTGGTTGATGTGAAAAATTATTTTTTTGATGATCCCTATCTCTTTAAACACTGCCCTGATCAGTTGATGAGAAGGTATGTACCTAACGACGAACAAATTGGGGTACTCACCTTCTGTCACTCTGAAGCTTGTGGGGGGCATTTTTCTGCAAGAAAAACAGCTGACAAGATTTTGCAAGCCGGTTTTTATTGGCCCACACTGTTTAAAGACTCATTTGAATTTTGCAAAACTTGTGCTCGGTGCCAACAATTAGGAGGTGTTACAAAAAGGAACATGATGCCTCTTACCCCCATTTTAATCATTGAAATTTTTGACTGTTGGGGTATAGACTTCATGGGTCCTTTTCCCTCCTCTTGTGGGTACTTGTATATTCTATTGGCAGTGGATTATGTTTCAAAGTGGGTGGAGGCCATCCCAACGAGAACGAATGACCACAAGGTGGTTTTGAAATTCTTGAAAGAACACATTTTTTCTCGTTTTGGGATACCTCGTGCAATCATTAGTGATGGTGGGCTCCATTTTTGCAATAGGCCGTTTGAAAACTTGGTTAAAAAGTATGGAGTCACACATAAGGTTTCCACCGCATATCACCCACAAACCAATGGCCAAGCCGAACTAGCCAATAAGGAGATAAAACACATTTTGGAAAAAACGGTTAACCCAAACCGCAAGGATTGGTCTCTTCGACTAACCGATGCTCTTTGGGCATACCGCACTGCTTTTAAAACCATTCTTGGTATGTCTCCGTATAGGTTGGTTTATGGCAAGGCATGCCACTTGCCGGTGGAAATGGAGCACAAGGCATATTGGGCAATTAAAACTCTTAATTTTAATTTGGCTAAAGCAGGTCATCAGCGGATGTTGCAAATGAATGAGCTTGATGAAATGAGGCGCGAGTCTTATGAAAGCTCCAGAATTTACAAAGAGAAGGTCAAGCTATTCCATGACAAAAACATTGTGAGGAAGACCTTTGAGCCCGAACAGAAAGTACTCTTGTACAGTTCTCGTTTGCACATCTTCCCAGGCAAGCTCCGTTCAAGGTGGACTGGCCCGTTCGTGGTCAAAGTAGTCCACCCTTATGGTGCAGTTGAAATTGAGAATCCTGAGAATGGGAAAGTCATCAAAGTAAACGGTCAGCGCCTAAAGCCATTCCTTGAGAACTTTGACCGTCAGGAGAGCATGGAGGAGTTGGTAGACCCAGTCTACCAGGACATTCCTCATGAGTAATTTCTTTGTTACTCATTGTATATAGCTTTTAATTTTAGTTGTGAATCAATTTTTTTTTTTTTGGAAATATGGATACTCTGACCCTTGTGCAGCTCTTTAGCTTGTTCATAGCTTTGACACAGGTACTTTTGTTCCCTCTCCCTTCAAATTGGTCCTTAATGCTTATATTTTCATGCATTGAGGACAATGCACATTTCAGTTGGTGGGGAGGAGTATATACTGGTGTTCATACAAATACTCATACTTTTGCACATGCATAGGGTAGCTTCTTTTTGTCGACAGAGTAGGTTTCATTCCTGTCGTGATTTAGGTTTTGGCAAGTACCAAGGATAAATTTTTTCGATTTTGAGCTTACATGAGAATAAAACTTGAACTTTTATGCTATGCTTCTTGTTGATCTTGTGTAATGCATTTGAACTTTCCCATTGCACTTGCACGCCATTGGGGTTAAACTAAACACATAGGCAGTTTGCCTTATCATTTTTTTTTTTTTTTGGCCCATTCACTTATCCATGTTCCTGCACCATGACTTGTTTCTTTTAATGATCATTTTGAATGTAAATAGCTTATTAAGATCTGATAGTCATGCCTCTTGTCTTCAAGCACACTTCCATTTGGTTTGAACTCCAAGAATCACATATTCACATGAACATTTCACTCATATGCATTCTATTCACTTTGGAACAATTATACAACTCTGAGAAATGATTTTAGGCCATCTCTTGATCTTTTGAACCTCTTTTATTTGAAAGTTTCCACTTGAACCCTATTTTGAGCCTTGAGTGCCAATTTGTTCAAACTTAGGAACCCTAGGGTGAATTTTGTAAGTCGGAGGCTCGTCAGCAGGTCGTGGTTGTGTAGTACTCTTATTTGAAAGGTAGTGGGGTTGGAAATGCAGTTTAAGGTCACATTGTGGGATCTTTGGGGTCAAAATTGTGAAAAAGGAGGAAAAAAGTCAAATTTCAGTAATAGGTACCGGTACCCATTTGGGGGGTACCGGTACCCCTCTTCCAGTACCCCCTTGCGGGAAATGCCCAAATCCGAGGATTTAAACCCCTAGACCGATTTTCACCCCACTCCATCTCATTTTTCACCCACATATCACTTTCTCTCTCAATTTCTACCCTCATTCAACCTTTCCCCATACTTTTTGTGAAAGATTACTCACCTCTCACCCAATCCACCATTAAACCCTAGTTTCACTCTCCACCATCATCTTTTTACCCTAAAACCTTCTCATACCACCAAACCCTAACCCTAGGCTTGAAATTCCACCTTTTTCTCAACTTCTACCATCGATTGAAGAGGGATTCATGTTCTAGGGGCTGTTCTATCATCCATTGGCATTTCGAGGTGTTTCATTCGCTTGTGGGGTAAGAATTTCAGTTTTTTTGAAGAGTATTTGCCTTGGTTTGGGGGTTTTTGTCACTTTTCCTTATTACTTGTGTTTGGGGCTGTTGTGGTGAGTTGTGTGGTTTGATTGTGACGCTGTGGGTCGAAAATGGAAATTGTGGGTAGAAAGTTGTTGTGTGATGTGGGAAAAGGTTGTGTGGTACTTGCTGAAATGGGTGTGTGGGATTGCCTTGTAGCCATGCTAGGGCTTTTTTCGATGATCGGGTTAGTCATATCGGTTATGGCTAGAACAAAGACACCGAAGGGTGGAAAGGCTTCAGGCTCTTCTGTGGAGCAAGCCGTGAAAAAGAGGAAGCCAAATACTTCTCAACCTGTGAAGAAAAGGAAGGGAAAGAAACATGTCAGTGATAGTGACGATGAGGATGATGAGGATGATGAAATAGAGGCTATGTTTGAAGATGAACCACAGGGGGAAGAAATTGCTTGGGTTCAGTCGCTTGCCAAGAGAGGATTCCAGTGTGAGAGGAGTGTTGAAGTGGGAACCTTTATGCCTGAGCATGCTATTCGTGTTGTAATCAGAAATCAGAATTTGGGATTCCTATGCAATCCTATTGAGGGTTATCACCCGTCCGTTGTGAGGGAATTCTACTCTAATTTGAGAGAGCACGCAGAAATTGAATATCACATGGAAACATCTGTGGGTGGTAGGTCTTTTCTAGTAGGCACCTCTGGCATTGCTGCAGCCTTGGGATATTCTCAGCCTCCACATGCAGATGGTGTACCCTATCCTTTTCGCCCATTGACTGTTTTCAACGGGGCACAGTTCTCTCAAGCCATGTGCTCGAACCCAATGCCTATGAATTCATTTGCTCGGAGCGAGTTCACCCCTGGAAAACTGAAACCTGAATATGCTGTAATGAATAAGATCCTCCACTGTAGCCTTTTGCCAAAAGGAAAAGAAAAGGCGCCAAGGATTGAAAAAGTGAAATTCCTTTTTGAAGTAATGAATGGTCGCCGGATTGACTTTGCTGCAGTTATTTGGGGAGTGATGAAGGATTTTGTCAGTTTCAACAACAAAACCTCTTACATGCCTTTTCCGTGCTTGGTCACCCAGCTAGTGAGAGCTGAAGGTGTTAAATTACCTCCCTTGAGCAAAATGGTGCCTCCTCACTTCGGTCCTATTACCAATGTCACCGAAGCAAGGAGTATTGCAGCTTCGGTGAAGCCCAGGCCAGCACAGTCTCATTCAGTTTCTGAGGGTCCATCTTCATCATCAGCTCCAAAACCTGCAAGTACGTCTCCACTGAAAAGAATGGAGCGTAGAATCAAGGGCTGGTTCAAGTGCATCCTGGGGAAGCAGAAACAGATCGATCATAGGCTATCCAGGCTAAAGAGAGAGGTGAACGTGTTGAGAGGTGGCCCGTCCGCTGTTGAAGCATCCCTTCCTAACTTGGAAGGAGATTCGGATGAATTGGACGATTGCGTAGATGAGGACGACTTCAGTGATGAAGAAGGTTCAGAAGAGGAGTAGTTGGGGCAAATTGGGGGTAGTTAGGTTGTTTTATGTTTCTAGGTTTTGGTTTATTTTCCTAGTTTAGTTTCAATTCGGTAAGAGGGTAGCATAGGGTGATGTTGGCAAGCGGGTAGTGACCCAAGCCAAGTCATGCCAACATCTATTTTGTTTTGAAGCCCCTTTGTGTAACCCTTGGTCGTTTCAAGCCCAAAAGCCCTTTTTGATTTCAAGTTGTTGGTTGTTTCTTAATGAAAACTATGCATTATTATTAAGTTGTGTTGTGTTGATTGTGCCTTTTTCTTATCCCTTGGAATGTGCTAATTGCTTAATTCCGTTTCATTCAGTTATCTTCTCTCTGTACATTTCTTCTTAGTAAATTGTTATGTGTTGTGTGGGACTTCCATTGGCAAACAATCACACACTTGGGAAGGATTCAAGCATGATAATTTCAAACACCTGCATTACATGTTAAGTTGAAGTAGTATGCTCATGTGCGCTTGTGAAAGCGGCCTTTTTATCTAGTTCTTGCTTAATTATCTTTATTTTTGTTTTAGTTCTTTTTAGTTTAATTCTTGCTAGGGACTAGCAAGGTTCAAGTTGGAGGGGGTGTTTGCACCATAATTTAGCTTACTTTTATCGCATTTTCCCTTCATT
>JAESVK010000947.1:0-31440 GCA_017140935.1 Hamamelis virginiana
TATCAAGTATCAACCACATGTCACTGGAGACCTGCCCAATCCAAATCAAATTTCAGAGGCGACATTACAACCTTAGGCGTATAAGATAGTGGCGTGCTTTGTTTCACCGGAAAATTACATTTGATGGATGGAATGTATGTTCCAAATTTGGGAAATTAGAAGTTGGAGTGGGTTTTAAGTCTTCACTTAGACATTTTATATCTACCAAAGAAAGGCACCAAATCAGAACATCCAACATTTTTCAGGGTTTGTTTTGGACTTTTGAAAATTAAATCAGATTAGGTTAACTCTCTTACATCTCTATAGTTTTTAAATATATTAGGTTACAATTGATTTGAAAAAAATTATATTTGTCCCTTATTTTTTGTACAAGGTTGACAAATTTATAGAATAAAAAAAAAAAAAAAAAAAAAAACAAACAAACTAAGCATTAGGGATTTCACGTAAAAATGTCAAGTAAACTTCATTTCATCATCAAGTAATACAAATTAAGCTATTATTAGGGCTTAAAACGTGAATCAAAGGTACATAATTTATTATTTGGTCTGACCCATAATAATAATAATAATAAATTAAAAATCTTAATTAATATGATTATGTTTGGAGCAATGAAGATATTAATGGAAATAAACAAAACAAGATAAATAGATTAGTTGGGTACCACTAGCCTATAATTAAGTCATTAAATAAATAACCAAGTAAGGTTGGCCGAGTGGTTGGGCACTTGGTCCCAAGGTGGCTGCCTCAAGTGGAGGTGAAAGATCTCGAGTTCGAGTCCTAGCATCTTGGAAAAAATCTCTTAGTCAGTAGTTTACCAATGCACACCCGCCGGGACAGTGATTAGTCCCTTGGTTGAAAGTTGATTAGTCCCTTGGTTGAAAGTTTTGGGAATACACTGGGTCTAGATGGAAAAAAAAAAAAAAAATCATTAAATAAATAGTAGAAAGCCTTTTCACGAAGCTTCTTGACAAAAGACAAAGGCAACTTCTTGACAAAAGACAAAGGCAACATAGGCCTACTACATTGTTTAGTCTTTCATAATAGTAGGTTAGATGAATGGGATGGCCCAAAGGTAGGTGGGTGCTTTAACAAAGAAATTAAGATTTGTAAAAGCAGATTAAAGTTTTGTGGCGTCACGGTGTCCGTCATCACAACTGATAGCTCCAGAAAAGTTTACTGGAAGTCTAAGAACAGATTGATGGGGTAGGCAACAAGTGGGGTTTTATTTTCTCATTATGTCCTCCATGGAAGAAAGTATTCAAAGACCTACACATAAAATTTCTAAAGACAGATTTACATGTGAAACTCATGGTCGGCCCTGGCCTTAGAGGTAAGAAGTCTATTTTGGTCCACCATTCTGGTGTTCTGTCAAACAGGAGAGAGAGAGAGAGAGAGAGAGAGAGAGAGAGAGAGATTGATTTAAATTGAAAAACATAAAGTTGTTTTGTCACCTAATTTAAGGTCGTTTTGTATAAGTTAAAACTTTTTTTTTTTTACTTATAATTCAATGGAGTTTTATGCAATTTAACCTTATTAATTTAAGGAGGTGTTAGTATAAGGTGCAACAATTGCCTCGGGTGACCTCCATAAAGTTAGTTGCAAAATAAACTTAATTTGAAATCCAATTTATTGATTTTTTAAAAATCACTGTAAAAAATTTTGATTTTTTTTTTTAAAATATCACTATTTTTTTATAGTCAATTTTTTTATTAAAAAAAAAAAAAAAAAAAACTGACAAACGACAAAATAACTGAATTTTGGTAGGCACGATATACATACGAGGACTATTTAATCCAACAGTTAGTTTTTCAAAACTTGTTGTGCAACTAATCTTACGGCGATCACCGGACGTAATTTTACATCAGGTGTACCTTATACTAGCATTTTTGTATTAATCTGACTTTCGATTTTTCACTTTAAATATTATTTCAATGAAGTTTTATGCAATTTAACCTTATTAATTTGACATTCCGATATTAATTGGTGAACAAATCAGTTAGCGAATTTATCTAATAACTTCAACATTTTTCATTATTAGTCATGATACTTTTTTCATCCAATCATTTCTATTTATTAAGTAATATTGGTGCATACAAAAAATCTAGAATGGAGAAAAAGGTCACAAGTAAAATTCTTCTTCCTTTCATTTTCATAGACAAACAACAACATGCATTATGATTCATAAGCAAGAAAGGAAAAAGAAAACAAATATGCAACACATTTACCAAGTGTAAGTACTCCTGTGCACTAGGGCCCATGTTACATAAGAATCTGAAAAAGCAGAATACACCCTGTTTATATATGCATATATGGAAGTCACCTCAATCTCCTACTCCCCCAATGATGATCTCAATCATGGAAAACCTCCTCATCATAGAATTTAATGCTTAAAATTTTTGTTCCTCTCCATTTTTATCTCTATCATCACCACCACCACCACTATCACATTATCATTTTATTTGGAATTTTAATTTTATGGGTTCAAAATCCGTGAAAGAGTTGTCCTTAAGAAAGAAAAATTCAAGAAAACCTGAAGAAGTCATAATCAATGAAGAAAGTAAGAAGCATTGTAAATGTAAGAGCACTACTGCCGGCGGGAAGCATCCGACGTATCGCGGCGTTCGAATGCGAAATTGGGGGAAATGGGTGTCTGAAATACGAGAGCCGAGGAAGAAATCAAGAATATGGCTTGGAACATTTCCAACAGCAGAAATGGCAGCCAGAGCCCATGATGTAGCTGCACTTACAATTAAAGGTCACTCAGCTCATCTTAATTTCCCTGAGTTAGCTCAGGTGCTTCCTCGTCCGGCTAGCACTGCCCCTAAGGATATTCAAGTTGCTGCTGCTAAAGCAGCTGCTGCAGGAAGATTTGAAGCTGAATTAATTAGTGAGACAAGCCAGCTTGTTGAGATGCATGTTTCCCACTCCCCTGCTACCACTACGTCCTCGTTTGAGACTCAAGTGTCGCAGATTAATTCTCCAGTATTAATGGACAGTGATGATACATTGTTTGACCTTCCTGATCTCTTCCTGGATTCAACTAATGGGTTTTGTTACACTTCATGGTGGCAGTCCACCAGTGCCGATATCGGATTCCGGCTTGAGGAGCCAATTTGTTGGGAGGACTAGTAGCTAGCTAGCTACAGAGCCACAATGCCAAATTTGATTTCAACAGTATGTTTATCCAATTTTAAAGGAAATTGATTCAGGAAACTCAAGTTGGAAAGAAATCTAGAGAGTGGGATTAATTGGTTCCATGCTAGCTACTTGAGTTCTCTTGCAATTTTGCAAGGATTAATGAAAAAGGGGCCATATCATTGTAGCTGTATTAACCCCAGAAGGTCACAATTTGAATGGGGTCTCATGGTCTGACTCATGGGTTTCAGTGTATTTGACCAGTTTTTCTGTGTGTGTATATATATAAATTGAATAAATATTTAATGTTGTCCATGGTTTTTCTTTTGGTTGGGGTCTCATGGAGTCATGGGTTTCAGTGCAAATGACTCTGAATTAAATTACCCAATTTGGTGAATTTGAAAAACCAATGAAGAAACTGCAAAGAAGTATATCTACTGTGAGCTGGTAATTAATTTCTGACCCAAACTTGTCCTGCTCTAGTAGGTGAGATTTGAGGTTTGGTTGAATTGAATTAGGGCGTGTTCTCTAATTAAATTTTATGTCCCATATATGTTATGTAATTCACATAGGAAAAGTGAAAAATTAGCTATTTACTATCCATTTTAACTATATATCCTTCATTTTTCATCTTAACATGTTCTCCCGTAATTGAAGTTGAACATGAGTCCCATACCTTTGCTCTCTCCGTCCGGCTCCAATCGTAGGACACTCAAGTGAAAAATAGAGGATGATAGATAGAAATGGTTGAAAAACATGTTCGCACGGCTTTGGACGATCTTTACAATCTCATTTCTTATTTCTGCCTTCTCTTGCGCGCCGATGTGTATGTCTCCTTTTTACTATAGTAGACAAAAATGCGTGTAGCTGGTATTAACAATCCCTGCTGAGCAAGCAAATTTAATATTTCTTTTATATAAAGAGGGATTTTAGGAGTAATTCTTGTCCCTACAAATGAAGACAGTTTCTCAATTGAATTAAATTAAGTAAAAAATCTTTCTCTTTTCCATATGCGGAAAAAAAAAAAAAAAAGCTTTACTTGACAAAGCAAAAGAAAAATTGTACCATTAGAAGCAATATATGCGTGACTTTAACATCACTAGTGGCATCTAATCTTTTACTTTTCATGAATAATCAGCTCACACCTTGAATAGTTTGCATTCATTTAGACAATATTTAATTTAAAATATTGGGATTTGGGAATAATTGCACCATATTTAATTTAAAATATTTATAGAGTTATGTTAGAATTGAATGAATTCATTTAGACAGAAAAGAAGTGAAGGTCCCGTTTGGATGGCTGGAATAGCTAGGGAGGTGAAATTAAAGTTAGCCTAGCTCTGGATACTGGAATTACTGCTAGTTTTGTTTCCTATGAAATGACTATTTCTTCACAATAACTTAATTTGGGTTTGCTTTGATGGTTCTACTAGCTCTGTCCTCCCCATTTGGGTTCATAAAAACAGTTCTTCCAAAACAATTACTATGCTTTTTTTTTTTTTTGGTAAATAACATTAACTTAAGAAAGGAAAATACATCTGGTAAAGTTCGTGTCCAAGGCATCAAAATACAGTAAAAAAGAAAATACATAAACAATTACTACGTTTAAAACATGGATTATGGATACATAATTTTTCACAGTCCCATCATATATTTGTATTTTCCCTATCCAATCCAAATAGATGCATTATTTGTATCCCCTTATGTTGCACTCTAGAGCTGCATTATTTAGAGTGATGGAAATCTCTCTCTCTCTCTCTCTCTCTCTCTCACCCTGGTTAATTATCTGCCAATTATTTTACCCACTTCCCACAAATAAGTAGCAATGAAAATGATGGACACAAAAGTATGAGATCTTGTGGCATTCTTTACACTATGTATTATAAATTAAATGATTAAAGCAATCTGCTAGCTAAGAGAACAACATGTACATGTGATGCTAGCTAGCTAGCTTGCAAATAAAATTCATGGAGGTAATCTTCTTTTCTTTAAAGTTAGAAAGAAGTGCATCAAATGCTTTTTACTCAATTATGGGATACTTGTATGCTTTTGATGCATGTAATCTTTAATCCTTTTCCCCCTTTTTTCCTTTAAAAAAAAAAAAAAATTAAATTATTGGCTTTTGTATTGAATGACAGACCTCTCTCTCTCTCTCTCTCTCTCTCTCTCTCTCTCTCTCCTCATCTAGCTATTTACTTTTGTGTTGTGAGAGAGAGAGGACAGTAAGGACAGAATACGATAATAAAATATAAACAGTAAGCCTCACGTGACTTTAGCATATGACGACTAGTGCACCCCCCAATTTAAGAAAGGTAAGCTCCATGTGATTTTATACCATATGTTCTTTTGGAATGTTAACAATGATAAGAGTAGAAAAATAGAAAATCTATTTCTTTATATATTTTTTTAAAGTTATATCTAAAATGTTTTTTCATATATCATACATATTAGACGTGATAATTGCAGTCAGTAGAAGTTAGGGAGCCTACCTTTAGTAACCATTCTAAAATCCTTCGAGACCTGTAAAAATAATTATCATCCCATCTTTTTTGATTAAGTGACATTCTGGGTTCTAAAAGTGATCTTGGACAACACTAATTCAAAAAAAAAAAAAAAAAAAAAAAAAACTTCTTTTCTCTTTTTTCTTGGATTGTGATTTGTTGGTGATCAAAAAAATTATTCTGTGTGTTAGTTATATATAAGCTTCTAGACACATAATACCTATCATGTGCTTGTCACGTAATAGTACTACGTGTCTGGAAGATTATATATATCCAATACACTGAATAATTTTATGTCTGCAAAATAAACCTATGAATGGAATGAGGTGACACCCCATATTATTTCAATCATTTTTAGAAATTCAGACCCAATTCTATATAATGGGCTGGAAGCTTGGGCTGGGCTCATGGGCATTAAATCCAAGCTTATTGAATGGGTTTGCAAGCCAGGCCTTTAAAAATCTAACCCCAGCCCTACAAGTAAAAGATTAGTGTTGGGCCGAGCTAAAACTCGATGGTCCAGGTCCGTTAATATGGCCTGGACTGCAAATACTTAAAACTAGACGTCCTTGCTTTAAGTTAAAACAACCCAGGACGGCTTACTTCTTTCTTTCTCCTTCCTCTCTCTTTCCACAAAGCACCTCTTCCGTGTCTGTAATTTCTAGGGTTTCCTATTATATCTTCTCTATCATCTTTTTGTCTTTGATCATATAAATATATATATATATATTCAGCTTAGAGATGGTTTTGTCTCAGAGGATTCACGAAGCTTTCAAAGGCACTGTTGAGAGAATCACAGGCCCGCGCACAGTGTCTGCTTTCAAAGAGAAGGGCGTTCTTAGCGTCGCCGAGTTCGTCTTAGCTGGTGACAATCTAGTCTCCAAATGCCCCACCTGGTCATGGTAAATTACGCTCTTTGCCATTTGGATTGTTTGATTTCAATTGGGGTCTGTTTGGTTTAAGGAAAATTGTTCCTATAAAAATTTTCATTGAAAAAATATATATACTGTTTAATAAATTAGCTCTTTGAGAGAATGTTTCATCACACTTGAAATTTACTTTTTTTAGCTATAATTTGAAGATTTTCCAAATGTCTGAAAATTTCAAGAATATTTGGATTTGGATTTGGATTGAATTCCTGAAGTGGACAGGCCATAAATTTTGAATATTTGGCCAACTTAAAAAAAAAGAGTTGAAATTCTGGGGAAGAAGGCCATTTAATATTTTTTTCATGATTAGTTTGGCTGAAAATTTCTAGAAATTAATTAGGAATTTGGCTGAATTATTAAGATTTAAAATTTTGGTTCGTCTGAACTCGTATGAAAGTTCAGCTATGCGGACAGTTTGGAATTTGGAATGGACTTGTGGATCAACTGTTTGCGACTTTAAAACTTACTTCCATTTCTTGAGTTGTTATACATATATGTGCAATAAAAAGAATAATGTTCATATGTATTGTCACATTTTAGGAGTTATTAGAACCCACGCAATAGCTGAAAGGTTTATGAGTAATGGGCATGGAAAATTAGGCCTTTAAAAACTTTGCATTTTACAATACTCTTGTGCGCTGCACCTGACATGCATGGTGGCCCTCTTTTTGGTGGCAACCACCATAGTCTAAATGCTGGTCAGTTGGCTGTACATCAGCCATGTTCAAGATTTTTTTTATTTTTTTATTTTATTGATGTCAGCTAGCTTAATCTAATCAATGACTTATCATGATTGCTATTTTGCTATATTATGGATAGGGAATCTGGCGAGCCGAGTAAGAGGAAGACATATTTACCCCCCGAGAAACAGTTCTTGATTACGAGAAATGGTAAATGACATTGTCTTCGGCATGTACTTTCTTTGTATCAATTTTTTCAAAATAAACATTATATATTTGTTAATAGCTGTTGTAATTGTATTTATAAAAAATTATGGCCATCACCAAGCAGTGAAGTAATGCATGGTTTGTTGTTTTGATTTATCCCTACAATGCTTCCAATATTTTACTAGCCTATGTCTAGAACCTTTTCATTTATTACCTAAACAGTTGATGTAAGTTTTCACTGTCCATCTTATGAATATAAAGGAAGTTGCAAATGTGGGTTATATTTGTAAAGTCAATTATTTAGTTAAGCAAACTAAGCAAGAGTACTATTATTCAGCCTATATAAGATCATAATCTAGTTTAGACTAGTTTGGCATTGTTAGCGCTCACTCCTTTTCCTCTTCTTTAGATTTTAAGCCTTTGTATACCTCCCATTATTGGGTTTTGGACCTTTTAATAATATTATTTTATTGATAAAAAAGAAAATTGTGAGGCCCATTGATTGGTTGAGGGATTTGACAACATTAATTTTCCTCTTTTCTACTATAAGTTCAAGCATATAATATATATGATTTACTTATAAATAGTAAATACTATATTATTGTAATGTATGTTTGAGTCATTATCATAATTTCATAACAAAAAATAATTGACTGTTTGGTGGAATAATAAGCTTGTGCACTTGAAACACTAAGGAAGCCTACCATCATATTGCATAGGCCCCCAGTTGGTCGGCCTTGAAAGTGATGAGCATAGGCACTTTATGAGCAGTTGAGCACCTATTGACATTGGTGACATTAAATTTACTGTAGGCTATGAAAAAACTTACTTTAGGAGAAATTCTAGGTACTTGTATTGAGATGATAAACATGTCTAGTTTAGGACCCATCCATGATGAATCTATAGAAGTCATCTCAAGTTATTATTTTCTCATACTGTCTGAAGCCATGAATGAAATTCCTTTTCAGTTCCTTGTCTACGGAGAGCTGCATCTGTAGAAGAAGAATATGAGGCTGCTGGAGGTGAAGTTCTACTTGATAATGAAGATAATGATGGCTGGCTGGCTACTCATGGAAAACCAAAAGGTGTGTTGCTTTTTGGAGCTGGATGATTTGGAAATTATATTTACCTCTCTAACTTTATGCCTTGTATTTCCTCTAGAAACTAAATGTGATGAAGAGGAGAATTTGCCTTCCATGGAGACCTTAGATATCAGCAAGAGCAATACTATTAGGTCAATATCTTCTTACTTTGGGGGTGAGGAGGAAGAAGATATTCCAGACATGGCAGAGTATGAAGAACCTGACAATGTTATCGAAATGGATCCTGTAAGTTGTTAACGTGCTTACTTTTATCAAAGGACTCTTAAGAATTGCTTGATATGTTATAATTTTTAAGTTTTTTAGGTGATTGCCTGCTAATAAGTTCTGAGATTCAAAATTGCACAGAGTGATGGTGAAAATGCGCTCTAGGCTGCCAGATTGGAAATTCAGAATTGTATAATATGTTACTAGATCGCACGAATGACTTCATGCATGTTGTGTGATATATCATCAAATCAATGCCATTACATTTTAACTACTCCTTTTATTATAATGGATTTCAATGCATTTAACAATAGGTCAAGGCTTTGAGTGCTGCTTTTTCAGAAATCATTGCACCATTGAAAATTTAAAATATCGTGTGAATCAGGACTCACACTCTGATCCAAAAACTTCATTGAAGTTATAATATTTCTGAAATAAATAATGCTATATGCTCAGGGCTCAATGCCTTATAAAAACTCATTTGCTGCAAGTTATACAAGTTTAGGGATGGAAATTGGCTTTTGGCAGGTGGTTCGAAATACTGATGAAAATACCAAATGACTTGTGCAATGTTTATGATAGCGTGTTACTCATATTCATTGGGAAGATCAATCTCAATTCAGGGATAGATGATGGGGACATGAGAATTTAAAGAAACCAAATTGAACCAAATTTTCAATGATGCTTCAACTAATTCTAAGATAAGTACTGCTTGTGTCTCAGGACTGACTATGTTTGATTTAACAGGAAACTAAAATTATCTATGATCCTACAAATCCTTAACTGATCCTTGTGCATGTCTTGTCTTGTATGATTTTTAACTTGATTTAGATCGTTTATCAAATTTCGGATCTTAGTATCATACAATCCCACAATCCAAATCCCAACTTTAACAACCATGACCTCTCTACTTAATTGCAGTGGGTGGCCAAAGTGAGGTACTGATTTTAATTCTTTTTAGAATAGGCCTAAGATTATAATAAATAATCTGGCAAGAACAACACAACCATAAAGAGTTCTTCCCTGGCTGTCAAAAAGCAAGATCTGTGTGTGGAGCAAGAGTACATGAAGAGGGGCCAAATTAATCTTAGCCTTGCTGAAAACAGATCATGTGAATGGGGGCCTTGAATTGGTATATTATAGCTACTAGGGACATTCTTAAACTTCAAAGAGATAGTTTTTTTATTTTGGGGTGATTTTGTTTTCTTACAATGGCTGCATTTATTTGATACTTTAATTTATGTATTGTTTTACTGTTCAATTTACAATGCAATTAGAAAGTTATGATACATGTTGCATGTCTACTTACTGCAGGCAACTCTTCAGAATACATATCTTGTGGCTCATGAACCTGACGATGATAATATTCTTCGAACCCGAACCTATGACGTCAGCATCACGTAAGATATTATATTAATAAGCTAACTCCTCTTTTTTTTTTTTTTTTTTTTTTGATAATCAACAAAATATTATTAAAAGAAGAGGAGGACAAGATGTCCTACAATACAGAGGAAAAAGAAGTAAAAAATAAGAACCAAAAAACTACAGTTCAACCAAACAAAACAAAACCCCTACTCGCACACCTCCACCCAATTATTCAAAATAATAAACAAAGGAACACCCCTAAACTCCCTAGACACCGACGCCCAAAAAGAAGTCAAAAAACAAACCCGATCCCACAAACCAACAAAACTCAAAACTATCACACTTATCTTCGAATATACGAGCATTCCTTTCAAGCCAAAGCACCCAAAAAATTGCCATAACAACACATCTCCAAAGAACCATAGCTCTCTTGGAAGATCCAAAAAGACGAAACTGAATATCCGACATTGCAGAAGACGATTTTGGGGCCACCCAACACATGTCCTAGGACTTAAACAATCTTTGCCACAAAGCCATTGCCAAAGGACAATGCAAGAATAAATGATCAATGGTCTCACTATCAACCCGACACATAACACACCATTGGGGAAAAATAAAAATACCAGGATTCCTTTTTTGCACCACCTCGTTAGTAGAAATCTTTCGATGAGCCACAGCCCAAGCAAATATCTGAACTTTTAAAGGCACTTTCGCTTTCCAAATCATTTTGCACGGACTAAAAATAGGCAACGAAGGATCATCACATAAGGCATCAAAGAAAGATTTAGATGAAAAAAGCCCAGAAGAATGAATAGACCACAATCTTTTCTCTTGAACCGAAGGACACAACACCGTCATATCTCCTCTTAACTTGTGAAATTATCATTTATTGGAGGTTCATCCATCATATATCTTCTTTACTTCATAAATTATTGATTTGGTTATGTTCCATAGCCAAGACCCTCATGGTGGAGTATAGATTGGAAATCCATTTCCTGAGGTTTCTGTGTTTTATATATATATATATATATATAAAATTGGTGACGTCCTTCATGTTATCATCCACATCTAGTTTCCTCCAGGAAATTGTATGGATGGTCTCCTCTATGTTCAATTCCAGACGAAATTGATTGACTATGCCCATAAAATTTTTATCTATAAGGAAAGTAATACCAGAATAACTTGGTCAAGCAATGGAGTATCTAAATCACTGTCTAATGATTAGATTTTGAGCCATTATGCTAATGGATTATAATAGTTTACGAAAAACAATGGATTTGTACATTTGTCTTTAATGTTGATAGTTTTTGGTTGTTGATTGGTTTGGTTGGCCTTTTGGTTTGTTGAGGACTTTTTCGTCCTTCATTTGTTAAATTTCTCTTTTGTGATTAATATATTTGTTTCTTTATATTAATAATAAAAAAAAATCATCATTTTATGCTCTATGTGATTCATGCTCTTCGAAAAACCAATTTCAAAATGTTGTAATATTCATTAAAGAGGTTGCACGGTACGAATTTTTCTGAACTTTTTTATTATATCTGAAAATCATTTAAAACCCTTGGTGCTTTTTTAACAAATATTGATATGGTTTGTCTTACCCTTTTTTCAGGTATGATAAATATTACCAAACTCCTCGCGTGTGGCTTACTGGATATGATGAGGTTTGTCACCCTATACATACTTCATCCTCATGGCTTAGTCCTTAATTTGAGATGAAGGCTCTAGGATTTTCAAGATTTTTACAGTCCATGTAGTTGTTGAACTAATTATATTTAACTCATTTATTGAGTACTACTGTATTATTATTATTGTTATTATTTTTGCAGTCAAGGATGCTTTTGCAACCAGAACTTGTACTTGAAGATGTTAGTCAAGATCATGCACACAAAACGGTGAGATATGCAATATAAATGTTTATTTTCCCCATATATATATGTGTGTGTGTGTGTAGTGAAATGATCTAGTCAGCTATAGCCGACTTTAACTAAAATAAGCTAAGAAATCTAAGCCCTTGAATTTATTTTCACATTGAATCGTGCATTAAGTGGAAAGCAATCCAATGGCTTGAATTTCTTAGCTGATTTTATTAAAGTCAGCTATAGCTGACTAGACCATTACTCTCTCTCTCTCTCTCTCTCTCTCTCTCTATATATATATATATATATATAAGGGTTTCTATTATAAGGTGCACCTTACGCAACTTTGCGTAAGGTGATCTCTATAGGGCCAAATGCATATCATATTTTGAAAAATGACCGTTGGATGATGAACTAGTTATGAATTTCATGATCGCCAAAAATCCTAGTGATCAAATGGTCAGTTTTTAAAAGATGTCATAGTGAAAAATTGTGAACTTTTTTTTTCTTTAAAATGTCACCAGTTTTTCCCAGATAGTTTTTCAAAAACTGACTGTTGGAGCACTGTTATTTTTGGCGAACATGAAATTCATAAGCAGTTCATCTAATCTAACAGTTAGTTTTTCAAACTATGATCTGCATTTGGCCCTATAGAGGTCACCTCATGCAAAGTTGTATAAGGTTCACCTTATAATAGAAGCCCTATATATATATATATGAAATTCCTTTCAACACCTGCACTGCAAATAGCTGCCATCTTCGCCTATGTATTTCCAATCATCCACGCACCATTGCCATCAGCCATCAGTGTTGTTAAAACTCCATCCCATCTCTCAGGTCCCTCTCTATGATTTCCCCTCTCTCTCTTTCTTCTCTCTCTCTCTCTCTCAAAGATGCGTTCAAACATTCACTGCCCAAGCATTAACCCTTCACAGACCTTCTACAATTTATGAGGGCCGTTTTTGTATTTTGACAATTTTTACTATGTATATTTCATGGAATTTATGATTGCAGGTTTTAAATGTATTTAAGGTGTTTCTCCCTTATACTTATCTTTGTAATTTATATGTGCTAGATTAATTTTATTGTCAATCACGTTTTTGTTCATTTCTATAAAATATTTATTTTTGTGATTGTGATTGCTTCTTATATGTTTATATAACTTTTGTGATTTTTGTGATTGTGATTGCTTCTTATATGTTTATATTACTTTTTTGAACATTTTTAATTTTAATTTTTAATTTTTTAAAAATCTATTTTAACACAGGTAACTATTGAAGACCATCCACACTTGCCTGGGAAGCATGCATCTGTGCATCCATGTAGACATGGGGCTGTGATGAAGAAAATCATTGATGTTTTAATGTCACGTGGAGTTGAGCCAGAAGTTGACAAGTAATTTTCTTTTCTAATATCACCAACGGAAAAATAGAAATCTGTTTTTATTACTTCTTTGGAAGATTCGGAATTGCAATATGTCACATCAAGTCAAGTTGGTTGATTTCCTATAATAACAACCATACTCTGAACAAAACTCTACCCATTTAAGGCCAGTTCACTCTAAATCCAATTGATTTAAACTACCTTCAACCGGCTTGCTTAATCCATTCACTTGTGCTGTGTTCTATTGTTCGATATAATCAATTAAACAATAATCAAATAACAAATCAAATCAAATAGTAAAGGTGTGTTAAGTGATAACACAATGCAATCAAATTTAAGGCCTGATATGTCCACAAGGATCATAAATCTGAGGTAATTTGACAATATTTTCCACTGAAAGTTAATATTAATTTCTCTCCTAAAAAACTAGAAACCTCATATTCCAAACTAATGCTGAATATTTTGTGGTTTCATTGGGTTAATTTTAGATCTCACCCCACTTCATAATTACCCTATCCCACCCCCACTAGGTGAAGATGGTGTTCAGTCTTCTGTTCCTGGTCTATGGAATTACATCTATGAGACTTCACCAACAGTACCTGATGGCATCTTTAACTAGTTTTGAATATGCCAATATAGAATATCTACCATTAATTAAATGTGAATAACTATAGTAATTTTGCACCTATAGTAGCTTATTGCCAATCCATATGCCCTCAAACAATATGTGAACCTGAATACTAGCATCATTAAATCATTACTGTTTTATATTTACGCAATTAAGCTTTAACTAGAATTTGTCCACCTCAATGATTTAGTGTTTAAATTAAAAGAAACAAGTAGCGTATGTCATTTATTGAGCATTTGTTCATTACTTGCTAAGTTACTACACACAACCCATTCAAGTAAACGGGTTGAAATATTCAACCTTGGTCCCTAACCCCTTGAAAAGTTCAGTCATGTTGATGGGTTAGGTCAGTTTCCAACTTCATATCTCTCTGTTATTTGGATACTAATATTAAAAGGAAAATATAACATTATGCTGACACAGTTCATGGACATAGCTTGCTGAATAGTGAGAATACCTCATTGGAATTTAATGGTAATTAAACTTTAGCTTTTCAGTTCATTTTATGTCCTGAGTACTGTTCTTTCAGTTTTTTATTTTTGTTGTTTAATTTTAAATTTAGTTTCTTTTAAATTTTAATCCCAATTGCTAACTTTTATAGGTACCTCTTCTTATTCTTGAAATTTGTGGCCTCTGTAATTCCAACTATTGAATATGATTACACCATGGACTTCGATCTCGG
Organism: Hamamelis virginiana; assembly: GCA_017140935.1. Taxonomy (NCBI): domain Eukaryota; kingdom Viridiplantae; phylum Streptophyta; class Magnoliopsida; order Saxifragales; family Hamamelidaceae; genus Hamamelis; species Hamamelis virginiana. Next base: position 14,677 of record JAESVK010000947.1, read on the forward strand.
TAGCTCCAGCAATTGATATGAGGTAAATTTTTATATCCAAAATCCTACTTTTCAGATATCTTATTATTTTTTGATTTGAATGTACCTGACATCTACAAAATATCGAGGTTACCATTATCAGCATTTTTTGGCTAAGCTATGGTGTTTTGAGAGCAATATTCAAGTAATAATGGCTAGTTCAGTCAGTATTTTATGTGCTTCATGATCATTGACCAGTATACAATTTGCTTCAATGTTACTGTTGAAGTGATTTTCAATAAAAGCAGGCTCCACTTAATGGGAAAAGTTGTTAAGGTCTGTTCAAGTAAGAGATGGCAATTGCCTGGCTGGGCCAGGCTATTGATACCTTATGATAAGTTTTTGAACTAATAATCATACAGCCAGACAGCCTACTAGTGTCAAGCCTGATCCCGGCTATGGCAAGCCTGGTCTTGTAGATTACCCCTATCTCAGGTGACAACGTATACATTTCCTACATACTTGTATCATGTATAGCATTGCTCTAATGATTCTTGTGTCATTGTTGAACTCGGGAAGTGTTCTGTGTTTTATGTCGAGCATGAAATGCATTTGTGCAGATATTGTAGGTAGAGAGAGTTGCTCCTTGTTTGCCTCTATTTATTAAAGGTGGAGTGGGTCTGGTACCCAGTAGAGGGGTCTGTTCATTGTCTAGCCCAAAATGGAGAAAAGGGTAGATGTGGTTATGGAGAAAAGTTTTTACAGAATTTACATTTTGATTTTGACATTTTGCAGTGAATCCCAACATAGGTATCCTCCTATGTCCATTTTCTCCTGTGCCACCACTGCATCTGATGTTTGTCGACATGAATTATAACTGAGAGATAATGTTTTCTTTCCATGTGGCACTTCTTTGTACTAACTTGATATCAAATTAAGAGTACCAGTGGTAGTGGGAAGATTTTCACTTACACAAAACACACACACAAACACGCACATACATTTCAATTCAATTATTACATGCTTGTATTACGAGTTAAATATATTCTTGTGGATCTTTGGTTCTTAGCTATGTTCTCATGATTTAATTCTCGAATAAGTAGGTGACAATTTTGTTCTTTTTGCTTTAACCAGATGGAAGCTGCAAATTTCATGTACAGCTAAAGGCTAAAGCTGTTGCTTTGGGTGCGCTTATTGATTTCCACTCCCCAACGAAATCCCTCCATTCTTGTACATACCATATTAATGAAACAAGTCACTGAAAATCTCCAGTAAGAGTGTTGACTCAAATCTGTGAATTGTTTCTTTCAAAAAAAAAAAAAAAAGGTCTGAATTGTTATGTAATTATTGTCAAATAGTTGTCCTATACATAAATACATATATATATATATATATATAGCCTTTGGAAACATTGTTGAACGCATTTTTCTAGTGTCCAAGCAATTTAATTGAGGGTAAAATAAACACTGCCCGAGCTTTGCCAAATTCTAGATAATGTTTATGCAATGAAGTCATAATTTAGGGGGGGTGGGGTTTACAAAAGTTATGCGAATTCTAATATTTGTTTTCAATATGGTGCTTGGAAAGGAATATATGAGAGAGAATGACGTGAGCAAGAGAGAGAAAGGGGGGTCAGTGAATTTTTAGTGGTGCTGCCCTTTTATGAACTTTTTAATCTTTCTTGAAGATTAATGATAAGAATGCACATGTGACTGGGTAGTGCGATGCTTTTTAATTATTTTGTCTTCTCATTCTTTATAGTTTATAGTATACCCATCAATGTGAAGTCGAAAAAGAGTAATGTCAGTGCATCACGTGCCGTTGTCCTGCTTTTCTTTCCTGCGTGGGTTAGGTGCAAATGGATTTCGTCTGTTATTTTCGACACTTTAGGGGCGTGTTTGGGTGTCATATCAAAATTAAATTGTTTAACGTGTTTCTCATAAATTTGTATAAATTTTTTCATTTTGAATGGGATCGTTCAAGAGAATGATGTCATTTATAAATGATACTTGAAAATTCATAGTGGATGGCATTTTATTAATTTTTGGGACTATTCCTATACCTTCAATTTTGCTATGTATCCAACTTTTTCTTTTTTAAATTATTACATACCATTAGAGTCATTTAATTTTGATGAAATATCCACTTGTTATGATAAAATTATATTTAAAATTGTATGATGAAATTATATCTAAGATTGTAACCAAATTAAATAGTATTTTATTTGAACTCCTTTTAATAAATTAATGAATTTAAAAGTAAAGCTTAAACTTGACTCCTATATCTAACAATCAAATTAGATTAAACTTTTTTGTGGAGTGATCGAGAACGAAAAGTTGTTCACTTCAACCTAACTTATTAAATTGTTCAAGGATTAATGTTAGACAATTCAAGTTTGTCAATAAAAATAACATTTTCTTAAATCTAACATTTTTTTTTTTTTCACTTGAAATATGAAATAAAAGAGGGTACATAGGTCATTTGAAATGAAAATGTTTTTCCAATTAAATAAATTATATTAAGCCTTCCTCCACTGTATATAAATACACTCATACTTCACTCCCCTCCCTCACCGTATCTCCATCCATCAACACACAAAGAAAGAGAGAGAGATGACGAGTCGCTGCTTCTTCTCAAGCATTCTGATCGCCGTCTTCCTCTCTGTTGCTGCCGGAGACTCTAACTCCAAGGTAAGGCACAAAATTAAACTGCCATCATTTTAATTTTTCTGTTTCTGGTTTTCTTCATATTAGATCTCTTTTCATTAAACCATCCCGATTAACATCATTATCATATATGAACATACCATCTTCATCAGAAATCTTCCATCTAACCAATACCCAAATCATAATGTATACGTGTTTAATTTCTTCTATGATGCAGGATGATCAGTGCGTGTACACTCTGTACGTAAAAACAGGTTCAATAATCAAGGCCGGAACAGACTCCAAGATCGGAATCACCATCGGCGATGCCGACGGCAGGTCAATGTGGGTCCCAAACCTCGAGTCATGGGGCCTAATGGGTTCGAGCCACGACTACTACGAGCGTGACAATCTTGACATATTCAGTGGCCGTGGCCCATGTATGGGCGCACCATTGTGTAGTCTCAACTTGACCTCTGATGGATCTGGGTTTCACCATGGCTGGTTCTGCGACTATGTTGAGGTCACATCTACTGGACCTCACAAGCACTGTAGCCAGACTATTTTCTACGTTGAACAGTGGCTTGCCACTGATGCTCCTCCATATCAGTTGACGGCTGTTGTTGATGGGTGTAAAATGGAGAATACTCCGCCGAAGCAGGGGAACACTGGGACTTTTATGGTAAGGAATGTTAAGGGGTCTGCTTCTGAATAATTGTAAGCATATCGGCGATATGGTCAATGCGTAGTTGAGAGAAATTGGTATTTTTATTTCTGTTGGGATCTTTGGATCTGTTTTGGATGGCATTATGTTGGGGAAGACTAATTCATAGGATCTTTCTCTAAAGGGTCTCTTTATTTTTCCCCAAAATTCTCCATTATGTTAGGTTTAACAATATAAACCTAACATTAAACTAAGTTTTGCTCATTTATTAATAGGTCAATCTGAACTTAGACCTGCCATGGGCAGCAAGCAAGTTTTGCCAAATTAGGCTCAATCTAAACTTGTCCATGAGCAAGATCCATACCACCCAGTTAAAACCAATTCAACACAAAAAAGAAAAGGCCTAATATTTATGGCTGAGTAAACTATACGAATCATGCTACACAATGGGAGCTAGGAACAAGCAACACCCCCCACTTCCCAATTAAAACCAAAGCTCAAGAGAATTAAATTAAGATCATCATCTACGGAGAATTAATACATGGAAGAGAATATCATATGTTGGATATAACACACATTACCAATGATGCATATCACAAAATCAGTCATGCTAGGCAGCATCAAATATGTTGCTAAACCAACATTAAATAAAAACAAACACAAAATAAACAAAATGATACCAGAAACCAAAAATCGTCACCATCGGCCCACGGCTATCATGTTCGATCATCTTGAGAAATATACCCACATATTGACATACAATATCCCTGTTGATTGAATGCTCTAGCAATTGGATTTCTTTATGCTCTTCGTGCTAGCAGATAAAATCTAACAATTAAAAATTTAGATGTAAATGGGAGGCAGCATATGCAAAATATTAGGGAAAAAAGAAAGAAAGAAAAGCTAGCAGAATGAATAAAAAAATTCATAATTAATTCATGTTTGAGCAACATTTATCATAAGGAAAACATTTTTATCTTTGCCATATGTTAAGGATATTCAAATTCTTTAGAAAAAAAAAAAGAGAATTATTTGCAATTAATTAAAGAAAGGCATTAGCATTTATATTATTTAAAAAGTAAAGAATTTGCGATGTACCATATCAATAATATTGGTAAGAAGTTATAGTTAAGAGTCATATGGTTTTTAAGGTGTGCACCTGTGAATTCGACCCAGTAAAACAGCTTGATATTTGAATCACCGGAGTTTGTAGTTATCATATCCTCCATCTTCACCCGCATACATGGCAAAGATAGCCGGTACCCAAGAAAGTTCACCCTCATCCGGATGCAATTGAAGTACAAATTCTCGTGGCATATCAAAGAAGTGAAGAGCTGTAAGTTTCCCCAAGTGTTTAGGTTTTCAAGAAGGGGCAGCGCACCTTCGTCTATGATTAAAGTATTCGATCCCTTTAACTCTCTCACAAGTAGCACCTTGAGTTTCTGAAACCCACCTTCCTGAAAATGCAATTTGTCACCACCATATCCGCCAAAGAGCACTAGCTGCAATAGACTATGTATAGCTTGGAGGTGACTAGATGCTGAAGGTGGGCAATCCCCTTGCCAAACTGATTTTACTTTTAAAAATTTGATAGTTGAAGAAAAAAGTACTTCTACTTTTAAAATTTAAAAAGTTGAGAAGTGGTTGCTTGTCCAAATGGCACTTAGGTTTTAATTGGGAAGGTAGGGAGTGTTGATTGATCCATATAAGGCACTGGTATGGACTCGAGCCAACTCAACTTCATCATGGATTAGATCCAGTGTTGTACTGATTTAGCTAAGTTGAAAATTTAAGAACAAATCTGATTTAGTTCATCAGCTATGGGGTGAATTAGGCTGAATAGAACGAAGCAGTGCTTGGTAATTGTAGTTTTCCCAGTGGATTATTGTTCCTCAGCTTTAAAAAGTGTTTTATCAAACTTGTATTTTGTTACGCTGCCAAAATTAGTAATTAGCAATTTAAAGAATTTCAGGATCAGCTTAATTATTTACATTTTCGTATTAGGCTCGACATGTACTTGAGTAACCGATCGAGCTTTTGATCAAGTCAAACTTAAGCAATCCAAAACTTCATTCGACTTGATTCATTTGTTGCCCTTGAGTCCTGGATCCATTTATATTTGTTAGGATTTACTCTAGGCTTGTGAGATGCGGAGAAAAAAAAAAAAAGAATGAAAGATAAAATCACACAAGAATACTAGATTTATGTCTTCCACTCAAACAAGGGCTATGTACACCGAATCCCTATGATTTTACTATTATTTCAAGCAAAAGAGTAAAAAGAGATACAATAATATTATTGTCACCCCCAACACTATACTACTATAAAATTAAGGTTACAAGTCACAAGTGTGAATTTAGTAAAATACTCCTTCCAAAAATTTGAGCCTAAAGTAACATCTCCGAGCCCCAATCCTCCTGCCCGTAACTTCATAAGCTCATGAATAGACTCATCAGAAGGTGTGCTTGTTACTTTTTTTACGATCCTGCCATGTTTATTTTAGATCAATTGGTTTGTGTCTTAATTATAATATTATAATATTTTTATGACAAAATATATATTCTAGAAAGTAAAACTATTGCATTTTAAATATTATAAGTTTATAAGTGTATAGAAGCCAAAAAAGGAAAGAAATATTAAATATTAAACATGTTGGACAAGGAAAAAACAGAGGTTAAATCAACAAGAGAGCTCAAGGTTGCAAATTACTCAGAGAGCCTTCAAGCTCAAGCTCGAACTCAGCTTGTGCTTCCAATTTCTTGAAGAGCTCGAGCTCAAATCTTGCATTACTCGGCTCAACTTGCTCATTTGCAACCCTAGGTGCTAATTGAGACAAGGTTTTGAACCTACCTAATTTGACACAATGTAATCTGTCCATGACTAGAAATTTTTCTGACTTTTTTTTTGGCTAAATTCTCCAAAATGATGAGAGAGCTAGGAAGGGAGGGAGGGAGGGAGGGAGAGGACAATGAAAATACTCAAAATGAATTTCCTCCTATCTGTCTAGCATGCACCATCATTAATTGTGATGTCTTTTATGCTTCCACACACACTCATATATGTGTAGATGTATGCATTGTGCTATTCTTTTGGGAGAAGTTTGGGTTTTCGATCACTAAGTCTTAAAAGCTCTCTCTTCTTCCTCTCTTTCTTCTTTTTCTCCTTTTCATTGGTCTAGAGAGAAGCCAGGTAGACTAAAAAAGGGAATGGTGAAAGTACTGAAAATGGAGAGATAGATATTGTAAAAAAAAAAAAAAAAAAAAAAAACAAAAAAAAAAAAAAAAGTGAAAATACAAAAAAGAAAATGAAAATAAAAAAAAAAAAAATGGACAGTAAAAATACTAAAAATAGAGAGGGAGAGAGAGCTTGTAAAAAAATTGCACTAAACTCAAAAAAAGGGACAATGAAAATACTAAAAATTCAGTAAAAACATACTCAAGAAAATTGAAAATATTGGGAAGTAAAAATAGACCCTAAAAACACATCTAGAGATAATGAAAATAGGATAGTGAAATACACTCACGGTAGTTCCATCATTTTAAAAAAAATTAAAAAAGATTAGAACTTTTTGTATGAAATAATTTTTAAATAGGACTTTTCGCATTAAACTTTTCTTAAATATGACCAATCACCAATTTCCCCATAAAACAATTGTTATTAATATTTTTTATTAGATATTAATTGTACGTAATTAATATATAAGTTATGGAACATTGAAACACTTAATTAATCTATACACCATGTCATACTTAAGGGCCCGTTTGGTTGCCTGTAATCAGGCTTGTATTCTGTAATCATATTACATTACAGGATGCAATCCTGTTTGGCCATCCCAAATGCCCTGTAATGTGAAAATCTAACCTGTAATTGGAATACACAAAGCACTGTATTTGGAATGCAGATCAAAACGGGGTATTGTGAATCGATTACGGGTAATGGGTTTAATAAAAATCAATATGACGAGCGTGCCCTTTTATTTTGAACATCAGCAGATTTAAATGACAGTCATATCCCACCAGCCAAGAGAAGATTCCGACCATGGCGTATTACGGAATTTGCAGAGGCGGTCTGCAGCTGCAGCTGAGAAAAAGAAGAAAAAAAAAAAGAGGAAGAAGGAGTGCAGAGGGCGTCTGCGGCAGAGGAGAAGAAAAAGAAAAAAAAAAGAAGAAAGAAGGAAGAGGAAGAAGAAGGAAGGAAGGAAAGGAAGACTGTGCAGAGGAGTGTAGAGGGTGCGGCAGAGGATGAGGAGAAGAAAAAAAAAAGAAAGAAGAGGAAGAAGAAGAAAGAAGAAGGAAGGTGTCACGTGTTACTCAACGGGCTTTGGGGATGGACCTGATGCTATATATATAAAACAAAATATCAATTAATTTGATCAATTGACTTGGATCAACCACAAATTTAATTTCACAAAATTGACCGTTGGATTAGTAGTTCATCCTCTTTATGTCATGCCTATAAAAAATCACAGTGATCCGACTGTTGATTTTTGAAAAAATTATCGTTAAATAAATGGTGATATTTTGAAAAACAAATCCATGTTGAGGGTATTATGGTCAAATGTTAAGAATTAAGAATTACATTACATACCTTTCCAAACACTAGCCCTGTAATTGCGTGGGTATATGATTCCACATTCCCAACATATTCAAATATGTGGAGGGTAATCACATTATACATTTCCATTCCCAAGTAATGTGATTCACCCATAATCACATCACATTACATTACATTACGGGCAACCAAACGGTACCTAAATGTATAATCATTGCTGGAGGAAGATTCAATCTTTTCTTGCCTTTTGTTTAGACTTGAATGACTTTATTTCATCAATAGCTTTACGTCACATCATGGCTTTTGTCTTATGCTATTTACAAAGTTGAATGCCATGGCTTTTCAGTTTTGTCTATGCTATTTTCAAAGTTGGCGAGCACAGTACGTCAAGTGTGACCTGTGAAATATTGTGCGTTGTGGGACTGTGGAGAAAGAATACAATAATGATGGTGATTTTTGAATTAGTTACCTTGTAGGATAGATTAACCATTTTAAAAGATCATTTAAAATTTTTGGAATTTATCCATTAAAAATTTTCTAATCAAGACTTATGAAATATTTTTTCAAAAGGAATTTAAACATGATAAAACTGAAAATCAGGACTTCTGGTCAAAATCCCGCATAACAATGACCTTATATGGTTAAAGACTTATCAAATCCCTTGGTCCCGTATTCAACTCGCACTAACTACCAATATCGGGGGCCACGGACCGCAAGACGCAAGCCTTGTTTCGAAAGTCTTGTTCGAAGTGCAGGATTTAACCTGATGCACGTAAGTTGATTCACGATACCTGTATAGCCAAAAAAAAAAGACCTTATAAAAGGTATTCCCAGCACAAAATGAGAGAGAGAGAGAGAGAGAGAGAGAACACGGAAATTTTATTTAAGGGAAAATTATCCATACCCCTCTATAATTTAAATAAGATTATATTTATTGTGATTTCCTTTTAGAGTTTGTAACTATATGAGACTCTTTATGGAAAAAATTTAGATAATTGAACTCTTTACGGAAATTTTTAAATTGCATTCATTTCAAATTTTGAATCATTAATCTCCTTTCTATTTATTCTCAAAGAATCTATTAAAAGTGAGTTGCATTATTGGACTATTTTCTTCTTCTTTTTTGGATTCACTGAAAATTAAATTAGCTGCATACAATTTAGTTTATATAAATTTACCTATTTTAAAATGTACGGCAATATACGAAACCAACATGTGTATACGGGTTAGATACCCCTCTCATGAACGTCACGTTTTTCAAAAATCATGATAATCCAATTGTCGATTTTTGAAAAATATTGCAGTGAAAAATTGTATTTTTTTTCCTTCAAAATGTCACAATTTTACTGTTAGTGTTTTTAAAAACCGACTATTGAATCACAGTTATTTTTGATAGCTATGACATTCATAAGAAAAATATTTTATGCAACGGTCATTTTTTAAATATGATATGCAACTGAAGTTTACCCTTTTAATATGTGAGTGGGAGCGCCATTGGCTGGAGTTCGGATTTGCTGGTGAGCAGCAATTTGCTCACCAGGTAGTGAGCAGGTAGTGAGCAGCCGCACGATGTGCGCCACGGAAGCAAAAAAATATATCCAACGGCTGGGCTGCAAAACTCAAAACTGGGCTGCCGTTTTGGGACTAAAATCAACCCTTAACGGCGTTAAACGCAAATTTCTCAAATTCTGCTTCGATTCAAAGAAGCTCCTAGAACCCCTTTTCTTCTTCTTCAATCTTCAAACCCACGGAGGTCATGATCACTCACTTTTTCACTCAAATCCACCATTTGTATAACTTTTCTTGAAGATCTGAAACAAACCCACAAAAGAAATGATGGTTTTAGTGGGTGATTATGCTGAAATCAGACATCGAGTCTCTCTTAAAACCCTAATCATTTGTTGTGAATAGCAGAACTATTGAGATAAGAACAGAGGAAGCAAAGCTCAATAACAGCCGTTGATCTTCTTAGCGCACCTGATGCAGTGTTGTTATTCTCCTTCTTTTTCTTCACTTTTCCAGTGAGCAGCTCACCTTTCTTCACTGTCTTCCTCTCTCCTCTTCACTCTTTCTTTATTTTCAATATATAATTGAGTAAACTTTTTGTTTTTTGGCTTTAATTTTTAATTTTTTTTTTCATTTGTTTATTTGGGTATTGTGTGTGTGAGATTTTTCAGGCTTTTACGGAAGGTGGTGTTTGACTTTGAAGCTAAAGAGTGTTTGTTGGCTGAGGTCAAGATTGGGTTTTTTTTTTTTTTTTTAATGGGAATGAATGGGTTTCAGAGGTGCGTTGTTAATGGGGTTTGAAGAGATTGTTGTTTGAGGTCAAGATTGGGTTCAAAGATTGACTTTAAAGCTAAAGAGGGTTTGTTGTTTAAGGTCAAGATTGAGTTTTTTTTTTTTTATGGGAATGGATGGATTTCAGAGGTGTGTGTTAATGGGGTTTGAAAGGATTTTGGGGAAGATAGAGAGATAGTAGATTAATGGGAGAGATAGTAGACTATTGGGAGAGGCCCCTTAACAGACGTTAACAGTGTTCTAGTCCCAAAACGGCAGCCCAGTTTTGAGTTTTGCAGCCCAACCGTTGGATCTCATTTTTTGCTTCCGTGGCGCACATCATGTGGCTGCTCACTACCTGGTGAGCAAATTGCTGCTCACCAGCAAATCCGAACTCCCATTGGCTGCCTTTGGAGCGCCAATTTCAAGGCCAATTTCAATTCTTTATTTGGATGGGGCAAAGGGCTTTTGAAAGGTAAAGTGTGTGGGGTTGTTTTAATTTGTGTATATATTAATAATATATATTTAGCAGCAATAATTGGGTTAGACCAAAAGTGGTACGAAAACGGTAAAATTGGAGTGAATTTAACATGAATATGAGATTTACCCCTTATTCAAAGGTTAAAAAATTATAAAATATAAAATCCTATACAGAATAGAATGATAGAAAAAATAGGTTGAGAAATAAAGTAATTGAAAAATACGCCATGCAGCAGATATTTTCCAACATATTGAGCACTGGCTCTAATATTGCCTTTTCTGTATTATTTGACTGAAGCCAGCTGTGGTAATGAATCAGTCCACCACTTCAGTTGTGAACACATAATATATGGTGGAAGCAAAATCAGTCCAAATTAATGATCGGAGAAGATAGAGAGGAAAGGAGAAAATCAAAGAAATGGCGGAGAGTGCAGTGAGCCTTGTTATTGACAAGTTGGTTTCGTTGCTGGTTGAAGAAGCAAAATTGTTGAAAGATGTCCGTAAAGAAGTTGCAGAGATCAAAGACGAATTGGAGAGCATTAAATCTTTCCTAAAGGATGCAGATGCAAGGGCAGCAGATGAAGGAGAGATGAGAGAGGGAGTGAAAATTTGGGTAAAACAAGTAAGGGAAACAGCTTACAAAATAGAAGATATGGTGGATGAATACATGCTTCGCATGGCACAACATCCTCATCGGCGGGGATTCAAAGGTTTCCTCTATAAAGTTTCTTGCTTGATCAGAAAAGTAAAAATGAGCCACGAGTTAGCCTCTGAAATTCAAGATATCAAAAGGTCAGTCCGTGAAGTGAAGGAGAGAAGTGTAAGATATGAGTTCGATTCCTCAAGGCAAGGAGCAAGCAGTAGTGGTAATGTTAATACTTCATTGCATGACCCTCGTGAGGGTTCCCTTTTCATCGATGAAGCTGAAATTGTGGGCATTGAATCTCCTAGGGATGAATTGGTAAGTTTGTTGGTAGATGGAGAATCTAAAAGGACGATCGTTTCAGTCGTCGGCATGGGTGGATTGGGCAAGACCACACTTGCCAGGAAAGTCTACGACCACCAAAAGGTGAATGACCGCTTTGATTGCCGTGCTTGGATTACTGTGTCTCAATCTTACATAATGGATGAAGTCCTTCGGAGCATCATGAAGCAGTTTTGTGAGGAAAGAAGAGAATCTGCCCCAGAGGGAATTCACACGATGAAAAGAACGCAACTCATCGAAAAATTGAGGGAGTATTTAGAACAAAAGAGGTACGTTGTGGTTTTTGATGATGTATGGGGAATAGATTTGTGGAGAACCATAAAACATGCCTTATTTGATAATGACAAAGGCAGTAGGATAATAATAACGACGCGTGTTGATGATGTTGCTTCTTCATGCAAAGAATATCCTTCTGATCATGTTCACTATCTGCAACCATTGGCTCCAGAAAGGGCATGGGAGCTCTTCTGCAACAAGGCTTTCCAATCTGATTTTGGGGGTCGTTGTCCGCCAGAGTTGGAACAATTGTCTCTTGAAATTGTTACAAGATGTGGAGGATTGCCGCTTGCAATTGTAGCTATTGGCGGTCTTTTGAAAACCAAAAGCAAGGATGTGTTCCAATGGAAAAAATTGCTCAATAGCCTTGGCTCAGAGTTGGAAAGTAATGCCCATCTTAAAGATGTCACAAGAATTCTCTCTCTTAGTTACCACGAGCTGCCGCACTATCTGAAATCATGTTTTCTGTACTTTGGCATATTTCCAGAGGACTATTCTATCAGATGTACGAGACTGATTCGACTTTGGATAGCAGAAGATTTTGTACAAGAAAAGCAAGGCTTAACATTGGAACAAGTTGCAGAAGATTACTTGACTGAGCTCATTCATAGAAGTTTGGTTCAAGTGTCGTGGGTAGATTTCGATGGAAAAGCTAGAAGCTGCCGAGTTCATGATTTGGTACGTGAAATTATCCTTTCAAAATCGAAGGAGCTGAATTTCTGTCAAGTTGTGACAAATAAGGACTCAGGTCTTGATAGAGAAACAAAATCTCGGCGCTTATCAATCCACAACAGTACAAATAATGATCTAGAAAATATTGGTAACTCTCCACTCCGTTCAATTTTTCTTTTTGAGCGTGATAAGTTGCCAAAGTCCTTAACGAGTACGTCCTTCGCAAATTTCAAGCTTCTAAAAGTATTGGATTTTGAAGGTGCTTCTGTGGATTTTGTTCCTGAAGAAGTGGGAAATCTATTCCATTTAAGGTATTTAAGCATGAGAAGTACAAGAGTTAAAGAACTTCCAAAGTCAATAGGTAAACTGCACAACCTACAAACTTTGGATCTAAAAGAATCCCTTGTCCATGAGCTACCGATTGGGATCAATCGGCTTCACAAACTGCGCCATCTTCTAGCCTACTCCGAGGACTCCAATTCTAGATATACTTTCGACTCTCTTCAGCCTGTGAAGATACACGAAGGGATTGGGTGTTTAGAGGCTTTGCAGAAGCTGTATTATGTGGACGCAAATCAAGGGATTAATTTAATAGCAGAATTGATGAAGTTAAAAGAGTTGAGGAAGTTGGGCATTAGAAAATTGAGAAAGGAACACGGGAAGGTTCTATGCGAATCGATTGAGAAGATGAACCATCTTTATTCTTTGACTTTACAGTCTGCAAGTGAAGATGAGATTTTGGATATACACCATATTTCACATCCACCTAAATTTCTTGGACGTATTTTCTTGAAAGGGCGATTAGCCAAGGTGCCAAACTGGATGGCCCAACTTCAACATCTAGTCAGATTAAGTTTCTATTGGACAGGGTTAACAGAGGATCCGCTTAAAATCTTTCAAGCTCTGCCTAGTCTATTGGAGCTTGATCTCCGTGGCGGATATGCATTGTATTTTGAGGAAGGTGGGTTTCAGAAACTCAAGGTGCTACATCTGAGAGAGTTATGCGGATTGAAGAATTTGATAATAGACAATGGTGCGCTGCCCCTTCTTGGAGAGCTATTCATTGGGCCGTGCCCACAACTTGAGAAGGTGCCCTCAGGAATCCAACACTTGCGGAAACTTACAGCTCTTTTCTTAGAAGATATGCCCCAAGAATTTGTACTTCAATTGGATCCGGACAAAGGCGAATTTCATTGGGTTGTTAAGCATATACCAGCTATCTTTTCAACACACAGCGGTGATTCAAATATGAATTTTGTACTCTTTCAATATTTTAGTTGTTAGCATTCAATCAACTCAAGAGGGATGTATGTCAATATGTGGCCATATTAAATTCGCTAGATCAACATGGTGACAGTAGGCCGGTGGTGGTGATTGTTAGTTTATGGTATTATTTTGTTTTTATTTAATTTTGGTTCAGCAGCATATTTGATGTTGCTTAGCATGACTTGGTTTGTGTTATGCATCATTGATGTATTTCTCCGTAGATGATCTTTAATTCTCTTGAGCTGTGATTTTAATTGGGAAGTGTGGGTGTTGCTTGTTCCTAGCTACTACTAAGAAACATATATGATTCATATAGTTGACCCTGCCATGAATACTAGGGCCCTGCCATGAATACTAGGGCCCCATTTTTTTTTTTTTTTCTTTTGGAGTTGAATTGGTTTAATTGAGCAGTATGGATCTTTCTATGCTCTATCATGGACAAGTTTAGATTGAGCCAAATTTGGCAGGTCCGAAACCGTCTTGCTCTCCATGGTATCCTACTTAGGGGTGCAAGTAAATGAAACTATTTGTCAACAACTTGCAAATCATATTAGTAAAAACTTATTCGAGATTGATCGATAACTAAACAAGTCAAACTCAAACTTAACGTACATTTAAGGCCCATTTGTATTAGTTTTTTCTAAAATCACTTTTAGAGAACTATTTCTTTACATATCTCTTTAAAATTATGTTCAAATCATATCTTCACATTTCAAAATGTTTATACTACAAATGATTTTGATAAAAGTTGGGGCCTTCTACTTTTGCTGCAATAACTTTTAGTATGAAATTTTTGCCATCCAGTCCTATCACATCTCAAGTTGTCTAAAAATGATTATTACTACACCTCTTAGATCATGTTGAATTTTAAGCTCCGAAACTGATTTTAAGAATTGCCAACGCAAACGGGCTCGTTTAATATACTAGACAATCCTAAGCAAACCAAAACTCGATTCAATTGAATTCGTAAAGAGTGACTCGTTAATATACATGTGATGATTAAGGCTTGAATAGGCTCAATATATAAACATGTCACTTCTATGTTTTTTCTTTCCTTTTTGGTTTATAATATAGGCCTAATATATAGAACTTCTTTTTTTTTTAGATTTTTTGGTAATTGTTTTCAATTTTTCTTTATTGTCTTAGGGCTGGAAACAAATCAAGTCATTGATGAACATTTAGTGAATAAGCTTGATAATAAACGAGCCAGTCTCGAGCAAACCGAAGTTCATCTTTATTAGGCTCGACAAGTACTTGAGTAACCGATCGAGCTTTTGACCAAGTCAACCTTAAGCAACCCAAAACTTCCTTCGACTTGATTTGTTTACTGTCGTTGAGTCCTGGATCCATTTATATTTTTTAGGATTTACCCTAGGCTTGTGAGATGTGGAAAAAAAATTTTGAATGAAAGATCAAATCGCACAAGAATACTAGATGTATGTCTTTCATTCAAACAAGGGTTATGTACACCAAATCCCTGTGATTTTACTATTATTGCGAGCAAAAGAGTAAAAAGAGATACAATAATATTATTGTCACCCCCAACACTATACTACTATAAAATTAAGGCTACAAGTCACAAGTGTGAATTTACCAAAATACTCCTTCCAAAAATTTGAGCTGGAAGTAACATTTCCAAGCCCCAATCCTCCTGCCTGTAACTTCGTAAGCTCGTGAACAGACTCATCAAAAGGTATGGAACTCATCAAAAGGTATGCTTGTTACTTTTTTTTTCGATCTTGCCCCCATTTATTTTAGATCAATTGGTTTGTGACTAAATTATAATATTTTATGATTTATATGACAAAATTTATATTCTAGAAAGTAAAACTATTGCATTTTAAATACTATAAGTTTATAAGTGTATAGAAGCCAAAAAAGGAAAGAAATATTAAATATTAAACATGTTGGACAAGGAAAAAACAGAGGTTAAATCGACTAGAGAGCTCAAGGTTGCGAATTACTCAGCAAGCCTTCAAGTTAAAGCTTGAACTCAACTTGTGCTTCCAATTTCCTAAAGAGCTCGAGCTCAAATCTTGCATTACTGGGCTCAACTTGCTCATTTGCAGCCCTAAGTATAATTCGCACGGGAGACAAAGTTTTGGACTTACCTAATTTGATACAATGTAACTTGTCCATGACTAGAAATTATTCATATGGAAGTCGTGTGATAATGTTTTCATATGGATGTCGTGTGATAATGTTATGTGTTTAGAAAGTTATACATAATTGGCACACGACATAATTTTTCGTCCATGATAGAGAATTTGCAAACTCCATAATTCCCAATTAAAACCACATATCAAGGAAAAAGACCAACTTAATGTGAAAGAGCAAAACAGTATGAATGATACTTTATCACAAAACAAGTCATGCCAAGAGAAATCCAAATGCTGCTATCAGGAAATCTAGATATACATCCCAATCACCACCGCTGTGTCAAAATCTGGAAATCTAGCCACATACATCCCAATTGGATTTCCCCACACACAGAGAGAGAGAGAGAGAGAGAAAGAGAGACACCCACACCCACAGAGAGAAGATTAGCAGTGAGTAGAACTTTGAATGATCACACCTATTATCGAATTGAATGATAAAGTTAAGTAATGAAGGAATAAGTTCCAATTTTTTAAAATGTAAAAGAAATCGTTAAATGGTAATCATTTAAGGAATAAGTTCCAATTGAATGACAGTACCAACTTAATTTGCATTTAATTATACCTTCATTTCCAACAATAATTTGCATTTAATTATACCTTCATGACATTAAGAATAAGGAAAACAATTTATCTTTGCAATTGATTAATGTACTCAAATTCTTTACATTTTCGCAGCAAAAGAAAACTACAATATTTAAAATATCCACATACATGCCGATTGATTTAGCACCACTGCCGCGGCTGCATGCCATGTCGATGTTTGGAAATCTAGCCACATACATGCCGATTGATTTAGCACTCTAGCAATTGGATTTCCCCATTCGATCTGTC
>JAESVK010000947.1:36440-52941 GCA_017140935.1 Hamamelis virginiana
CTTTTGTACATCTGAGGCTAAAGTATCTTAAATTGAAGAGATTTCCTGCTTCTTCATGAACATAATTTAGAGGAGAATCTTGAAAATCCAATACTTTAAGGAACTTGAACTTTGTGAAGAATGTAGGCGTTAAGGACTTGGGAAAGTTTTCAGCCTCAAAAAGAAAAACAGAACGAAGCAGAGAGTTATCATTAATGCTCTCTACAACATTACCTTTGCTATTCTGGATTGATAGGTGTCGAGTTTTTTCATCAAAACTTGGGTCTTCTTCAGAGACAACTTTACAAAAATTCGAGTCCTCCAATTTTAAAAGGATAATTTCACGCAACAGATCATGAACCCGGCAGCTTCTAGGTTTTCTGAGACTTGAACCAAGCTTCTTTGAATGAGTTCAATTAAGTACTCCTCAGCAACCTCTTCCAATGTTTTGTCTCTCTTTTTTTCTATAAAACCCTCGGCTATCCACCGACGAATTAGTCTCGTACAACTAATGGAATAGTCCTTTGGAATATGCCAAAGTAGAGAAAACAGCACTTGAGGTAATAAGGTAGCTCATGATAACTGAGAGAGAGAATTCACGCTACACTTATGAGACGAGGATTATTTCCCAACTCCGATCCAAGGCAACCGTGCAGTTTTTTCCACTGGGAAGCATCGTTGCCTATGGTTGACAGAAGACCACCTATTATTTCTGCAATTGCAATTGGCAATCCTTCACATCTTCTTTCAATTTTAAGGGACAAGTCTTCCAACTCCATTGGACAACCACCCCCAAAGTCAGATTGGAATGCCTTCTTGAAAAAATGTTCCCAAGCCCTTTTCTTATTTCTCAGGCAAAGGTTGCAGCTCATAAACATGATGAAATGAAGATTCTTTTGAATATGAAGCAACATCCTCGCTTCGAGTTGTGATGATTATCCTACTGCCTTCGTTATTATCAGGGAAAGCAAATATTATGGTTTTCCAAAAATCATCTCTCTATACATCATCAAAAACAACAAGATACCTCTTTTGAATATTATGATTTTTTTTTTACCACAACTGGCTTCACATGTGCCATTACCAAATAAATTATGACTTTGACATATCAAATGACATGAATGCATTAAAAATTGCTCTAACAGTGTAAATTTCTTTACCACAGCTGGCTTCATGACACTAGTATAAACCCCGGCGATGCCCTGGCATAAAAATAGTAATGAAACATCAAAAAATTTATCAAATAAATTAATAAATATTTAACAAAAAGTTTGAACAATTTTAATTTTAACATTATTTAATAAAATATTTTTTAAACATCAGGTAATGCCCGACTGTGAAAATAATAATGGAACATTAAAAAATTTATTGAAAAATATAAATATTTAGCAAAAAGTTTGATCAATTGTAATTTTAACATTATTGAATAAAATAATGTTATTTTTGTCACTATGAATTATTGTTATTTTTAAAATTAAATAACATTACTATTTTTTAAATAGATATTTGAAATTTGAAATTTAAATGAGTGTAAGAAGAAAAATATAAAAATTAGATAAAAAGAAAAACTTGATATGCATGTGCTCTTTAAATAGTGCCAGGTGCTTTTAATAAAGAGAGAGGATTTGAATCATTAATAGAAAAAAAAATGGAGACAAAAAGAGAAAAATTGAGAGCTTGCCAACTAATTAGCCCATTAAGAAAGGACTTGACATGTATTATAGTAATAGATAATAGATAATAGATGGTAGTTTAGCAATTTTTAGATCATTAATATTATCTCATCATCACAATCATGCGGTGGTTGTTCCTTGATCCAACTATTATTATACATTAATTTTAGTATGACTTGATCGATCTACCAATAAATCAAGTATTTAAGTAAAGGGTTTAATATATAATATTAATTCACTCCACCAATTGAAGATTAAGTCACCTTTGGATTGATGCTTACAAGTCACCTGGTTCTTAATTAGGCTTTTCATCATTCACTCCCTCAATTAATCGATATCTCAAATCATTGGTAGGTGCAGGCTCCTCTACCTGATAAAATTAAGGCTACAAGTCACAAGTGTGAAATTACCAAAATACTCCATCCAAAAATTTGAGCCGGAAGTAACATCTCCGAGCCCCAACCCTCCTGCCCATAACTTCCTAATTGCATTTAAGAATTGAATGATAAAGTTAAGTAATGAAGGAATAAGTTGAAATTGTCTAAAATGTAAAAGAATTCGTTAAATGGTAATCATTTAAGAGAACCAGCCTTCATGACAATAACAACTTCATTTCCAACAATAATTTGCATTTAATTATACCTTCATGACATTAAGAATATGGAAAACAATTTATCTTTGCAATAGAAAACTACAATAATCATTTGTTTATGTAAAGAATTAATCATTAACGTATCAACAATTGCTATAAAAACAAATGGTTGACAGAGATCGACTTAGAGCTAATTAAGAGGGGAGGTATAAGTTTGTTAATTCAGTAGAACAGTGAAAGGGGATTTCCAAAACTCACCTTTGTATATTTAGGTGAGTTTATTACTAAATTTTGTTTTTCACCTTTGTTTATTACTAAACAAGTCAAGATCAAGCCTAATGTAAATTAGACTCGTTTAATAAACCAAACAATCCTAGCTAAATAATCCAAAACTCGATTCGTTTGAGTTCATAAACAGTGGCTTCTAAATATATATATGTGATTAAGGCTTGAATAGGCTCAAAACATAGTAGTATCTTTTTCTTTTTCTTTTTCTTTTTTTATTTCTTTCCTTTTTGGTTTTAGTATATGCCTAGTATATTCTAAAAAGTAAAACTATTACATTTTAATGATTATACTTTTATATTAAACATGTTAAACGAGGAAAAAAAAGAGGAGATTATATATATATTTCGTACAGCCATCTATCTCTCTCCGAATTTGTGTGGTAGCAATGGGAGAACCAGTATCTGCTGGTTTGGAGGTTCCACCTTCCTTGCAAACATCATCTTCTTCTTTTTTTTTTTTTCTTCTTATTTATTTATTTATTTTTATATCGATTAGTATTGGATTCATACCACCGAGTTTGGGTTTTCTCCTTCTCATTGGTCTAGAGATGCTAGGTAGACTAAAAAAGGGATGGTGAAAGTACTGAAAATGGAGAGATAGATATTGTAAACAAAAAAAAAAAAAAACAATGAAAATACCAAAAATGGATAGTAAAAATACTAAAAATAGAGAGGGAGAGAGCTTGTAAAAAAAATGCACTAAACTAAAAAAAAAAGGATAGTGAAAATACTAAAAAAAATGTAGTAAAAATACACCCAAGGACATTGAAAACACTGGGACTGTGAAAGTAGACTCTAAAAACACATCCAGAGATAATGAAAATAGGATAGTGAAAATACACTTGGACAGTAAAATACAATCAGGGGTAGTTCTGCCATTTTGAAAATATTTTTAAAAATTAGGACTTTATGCATGAAATAATTTTTAAATAGGACTTTACGAAGGAAAAAATTTTAGTAGGACTTTTTGCATTAAACTTTTCTTAAGTGACCAATCACCAATTTCCCCAAAAAACAATTGTTATCAATATATTTACTATAAGATATTAATTGCACGTAATTAATGTATAAGTTATGGAACATTGAATCACTTACTCATGGGGTAGGGATATAAACCTTAAAGAACAAATTTTGGGGTAGAGTTATTTTAGGGAATGCATGGAGGCTACTTATAAATTAGAGGAATTTGGCTAAAGGTCCTCATTTAGAAGATTTTAATGCCAAAAGTCCTCTCAAAAGAGATTTCTTTCCAAAAGTCCTTTTGGTATGAATTGGACAAAAATACCCCTCCTTCCTAATTACCTTTAATGCCACCTACATCCCCAAACCCCGGTTCACTATGTCACACCCTGTAGTGACCAGCGTTAGTTTCCTACGCCGGAAAGGCAGGTTCCTACGCCGGAAACGTAGGTCGCTACCCCGGAAAGGCAGGTTCCTACGCCGGAAACGTAAGTCGCTACCCCGGAAAGGCAGGTTCCTACGCCGGAAACGTAGGTCGCTACACCGGAAAGGCAGGTTCTGTAACACCCCACACAGGGTAACCCCTATGCGGAAATGCCACAGTGACATAAAACACCAAGCGCTTATCTTTTGAGTAATTTCTTTTTAAAATTAACACAGTTTAAAACAGTTTTTCAAAATACGCGTGCGGAAGTCTTTAAATATTTTTTTTTTTCAACATCTCAACAATTAAAGATGGCGCTGAGTACTAGTTTGTATCCTAAGTACAGTCCCGTAATGTACCCAAATTCCAAAAACATCCATTTAGTTTACTGAATTGGATCGAGTCTCATGCTGATAACGTGTCATCCTCTTAAAGAAAACACGTAACAGAAAAATAAACAAACACCAGGGTTTACGTGGTTCGGCAAAATTGCCTACGTCCACGGTGAGTCATTTTTATTATTGTAATTCATAGTACAAGAATACAATATCTTCTTGTCTCAATACATTCAGAAATATTCACATCCTTCCATATTCTCATATCTGTCAACAAATTTTATCATCAGCCAAATATCACATAAATAAATCATCATATCTGTAATTCATTTATATATATTACAGAATATATCCATCACTTTTTCACAATAAATAATTTTACAGTACATGCATGCTTTATGCATATGACAGATATATGATGCAATGCTCATGCAGTCATACCTGTCATTTTCTCTGTTCTGCTTTTCCTGCAAAACATCAACCATTCACACTGATGGTAACCTTATTTTAGGATTCACCATTTCATCATAACATCATAACATTATAACAGATGGCTACCTCATTTTTAAGGTACTCAATCATCTTAACCACAACAGCATCCCCACCTTTTTAGGATGTATATCACCCAGTCCCCGTCTTTTTAGGACCTACCGCGATTGTCACTCATTGACAAGAGGATTTACGTACTGTTTTTAGTAAGGGTAATATATTAGTGCACTAACTGTTTCCAGGATCTTTTGTCCATCGGTGGTATTTCAACTCATCGTTTCCACAGTTACAAAAATAATCATAAATGCATATGATTTTCTATGCAATATATCTCACATGTAACTGTGTCTCATGCCAGATGCAATTATTACATGCAATACATATGGCATACATCTCATATCAACAATTCATGTATGTCAATTCGTACATACATTTCATAGTATATCAGCTCAACATATATCTCATATCAACAGTTATATCAGTGATATACAAATAAATCATTCTGCTCACTCAGCTTGAGCCACCACATGTAACTGTGCCACTGTAACACCCCGTACTTCTTCAAGTAACAATATTGTTCGCTTTGCCTGCACGCGTAACATGCGCGCCCATATACGCATATTCACATGACAAGTGTACGGTTTTATTTTCTTAAAACACATTGTTACTATTAGATGTATGGAATTTACTGATAAGCCCAGTCACTTTCTCATAACATCATCACCACATGTCATATGCCAATTTTATGTGCAATAATGATGGCAAATATCACAAGTATGTATTTTATACATAACAATTAACATGCTTCATCATTTTATTCATAATAATAACAGCATGTTATAAACTTTACAAATATCACATGCATATATTAACACTTTATATATATGCCAATATGATTTCCATAACTTGTATTTCCAAGATCTTTCACTAATCATCCTAATTTTATAAAAATCAATTATTCATGATTTTTAACTATTTTCCAAAGACTCACAATTTGGAAGATAGTTAATTTTCTATCCACATGTATTTTCTATACAATAATCCATTCTAGGACACTTATTTGATTTTTGTAGAATTTATCAAATTTTGTTAGATTGAAAAATCATACTAGAATAGTCAAAATACAATGAGGTCACATGGTAAGCCTTATGGTGCACCTTCACTATGCTCCATAATTTTCTAGGCTCTTTCATGCCTCCCAAACAGCAACTTTTGTACCCATTAATATCAACTTAATTTAATAGGATTTTTAAAAATAATTCCAAGTCAAAATGATATTCACAAGCACTAATTTGCAATCGAGGTTGTATGGTCTACTATGCACCTTCACCACACAGGATTATACATGCACACTCACGTACATGTTACGTCAATATTTTCCATCTTTTTGGCCAACTTTGCACACTTATATCTCCTTCGTTACTCATCCGATTTGGATGATTCAAGATGTTATAGAATCTGTGTGATACAAGCTTTCAAAATATCATAGTGGTGTATAACACCTCCCATCCGAACATATTTAAAAATAATGCAGAAGTAGGCTAGTTAATAAAATTTCAGATTTTTCGGTAACTTTGGTTCTCAATTTCTCTCACAATTCACATCCAATTGAAGTGATTCAAAGTTCTAAATTCATATAAAATCAATCTATACCATATATGTAAAAATCATAATTTTTTCGATAAACTATGAAAATACACCTTGTGTCTACTATTAAAGCTTCATGGAAGCTTTCTCTCTCTAGAAATTCTCATTCACCCATAAGTCTTTTCCATGATTCTTGTCTCTCAAAATCCATAAATTCAAGCTTTACAATATACTCAAATTTTAGAATTTTCGGACATATACGCAATATACTACAAATTTTCAAAGTTTCAGTATTTCTAAACTTCAGAAAATTATAGAAATTAATCTACTCATCGGAAAATTCCCAAATTTGATACGCATGATCCTGAGTTGATATAATTGATGGGAAAAATAGTCCCAAAGTTTCAGCTTTTCATTTTCATATAAAATAAAAATCCAAGATTTGAAATCCCCATATTTCATTTTCATGATTTAAACCCATCCAAAAACAGTTTTTATTGTTTAGGCCTTATCTTCTAGCTCATTTATCCAAATTTAATGAACTTTAGTGTTCTGAAAAGAAGTCTCGAAGATCTACAATTTCATATTTCACAACCGTAGCCTAAATTCAACATTTTCATAGTCAAAATAAGCAATTACTGTAGCCTTTCTATTTTGAAAGAAAATATCTTTTGCTGAAAAACCAGTTTGAGTAAAACAGTCATAACTCTCCACACAAAATTCCAAATAAGTCAAGGTTAGATTCGTTAGAAAGCTAATTGAAAGACCTACAACTTTCATGAAGAATGTTTAGATTAATTCGGCCTCTAACCAAGTCAATAATATCCAAACAGTATGCTCTATTTTGGAGCTCAATTTGTTCTAAATTTTCCTAGAACTTTCTAGGCAAACAAACACCTCCCAATTTCACCAAATCATGATATAAACTCATCAATTAAGCTAAAATCAAGATAGAAAAGAGTAGGAACCTCACCTATTTTCGAATTTGAAGAAGATTTGGAGTAGAATTTCCCAAATTCCCAAACTTTCTCTTCTTTCCTTTTCTCTTTTCTTCTTCTCTTCTTTCCTTCTCTCTTTCTTTCTTTCCTTTTCTTTTTTTTTTCTCTCCTCTTCTTTCTCTCCTCTCTCCCCCTTTCTCTTCCGAAGACCCCCCTCTTCTTATCTCTCTCTCTCTCCCTTATCTTTTTTTTTTTATTCCTATCTAATCCCCCTCCTTCCCTTCTCTCCTAACTCCCTCCTCTATCTACCCCTCTTATCTTTTTTTTTTTATTCCTATCTAATCCTCCCTCTCTTATCATGTCTCTCCACTAGCTTCCTTATTGTATATTATATATATATAGACACACACACACACAAACACACACGCACCCACCACTTCCGTCAATTCATATTAATTATATTAATATAAATTATTATATTATTATATTAATTTATATTAATATACTCTCAATTATTATTATATTAATAACACTCAATTAAATTCCACCACTTGCCGACACAATAATGCATTTCAATTATAATGCATTACTCCACCACTTGTCGACACAATAATGCATTTCAATTATAATGCATTCATAATACTCTCATGCACCCTTCTCAAAAAGTGTCCACATGGCACACTATGGCCAATAACAAAATTTCATGTGTGCAATAAATAAAATAAAATAATAATAATTAAGAAAATTTACTATTGAAAATTTCGGGGTCTTACAGTTCCTACGCCGGAACCCTGAGTTCCTACGCCGTAATTGCAGTTCACTACATCGAAAAAAAAATTAAAAAAAATACAAGAAAAAGCAATATTTTCCTTTTATTCCATTTTCTCACCAACCAAACAAAAAAATTAATTTTCCTATTTCTTTTTCCTTCATTTTTTCTCATACACTTGAGCAATCTTTACGGAGAATAAACTTTTTTTTTTCTTACAATCCAATTAATGGAGTTTTCCTACATTTTCCAATCAAACAAACAAAAAGTTCAATTTTACTGGAATTTGACTATGTTGTGATGACGCCGGAATTCCCCATTTCGTCACCGACAATCTGATGCTCCACTGGAATCTTGCATTTAGGAGTTTAAATCTTCAATCTTCAAAGTTCAATTTTACTGTTTTCTCGACAACCAAACAACTAGTAAATGAACCGACCTCAAACGAAGCAATCGAAGCTTTTTGCAGCGATTGTAGAGCTCAAACTTGCCGGTGAGCTTCTCGCCAGCATAGCTGCCATAGATCTTAGAAGCTCAGGTCACCAGTCCAATGTAAATGATCTGATTTCACACTCTAATCTTGTAGCATAAGAATCTAAGGAGAGAGGGGAAGAGGTAGATCGGAGCAAAGATGAGAAGAGCAGGATTTGTCTTGGTTGGGGTCATGGCCCTGGTTCTTGCTCTGTTCCTGAAGCTTGTAATGCAAAAGACAAATCCTAGCAGTGCACATCTTTTTGCGGAACTATAAATAACATCCACGCCGGCGTCGGGAAGAATAAGACCGACCGTGGGAAAGGCTTTGGGTAGCTCCGTCTACGTCTCTGGTGTTAGTCCGGCGAATTCCATATTCAAACCAGATCGGAGAGAGAAAATAGAGTGGGAGACCAGATGCTTCGGGAAGAAGCTGAAATAGAAGGGTAATTTTGTACATAAAATATAATGAGTTTGTTAAAATGGACTTTAGCCATTAAAACTTTTTTAAGTAGGACTTTTTAAAGAAAAATTAGTTTTGGTGGACTTTAAACAATAAACATCTTTAGAACAGGACTTTTGGCCAATTATCTGTATAAATTATTGAGGCTTACTTATCACAGGGGGTGGGCAAATAGCTTGAGGGTGTTGCATTATCCGCTCCCTTTTGATATAGACTTTTAACTTTTAAGCGTGCCCAGCCGGACTTAGTCTCAAAAATAGGAATGTTAATGAGTGTTATGAATTTATGTTTTTATTTATGCTTTAAAAGTTACTAATACCTTGAGTTTAAAGTTATATTTTATGTTACTAATATTAATAAATAAATGGGTATTAATGTAGGTCCATGTACTTGAAGCCGAAATATTTTCTTTAAATATTTGAATACGTGTCACTAAGCCAATAGGCCACCAACACCAAAATTTTAAATTCATTGTACGTATATCATTACCAATTGATATTTTAAACAAAAGTAAAAATGCGAAACATCTGCATTTGAAATCTGGATAGTTAGTGGGAGGACCTAGATGACAATCTTTTAGGCTAGTAATGGTACATGACTCATTTTCAATTGTTTTCGGACCACTTCATAATACTGAGTATGGGATGCAAAAATTAGTGGAAGACTATGAACTTCATTGATGATCTTAAAGTCCTAACCATTTGCCAATGGACAGAACTTGGGCTCCTCATTGTTAGGTGCAGGCTCCTCTACCTGATAATTTGTGTTTATTTAAGTCATGCTGCTCATGTGTTATTTTTTGTATCACTAGGTATTGGGGATAAATTTACTGGATATATCCATCCGCTATCCTATATTTTATAATCTTTTAAATTCAAAGGAAAAAAAGAAAAACAGACAAAACTGCTTTTTTTTTAATTAATTAATTTTTGAAGTTTCATTGCCTTCATCGGCCATAAAAAATTATCCACACCCCTCTATAATTAGATAAGATTATATTTATTGAAAGGTAAAGTGTGTGGGGTTGTTTTAATTTGTGTATATATTAACAATATATATTTAGCAGCAATAATTGGGTTAGACCAAAAGTGGTACGAAAACGGTCAATTCACATCTCCTCAATCTTCAATAAAGAAAATTGTTATTCTTAATTGTTTTTTTGATCTTTTGTCAATTCACATCTCCTCAATCTTCAATATATATTTAGCAGCAATTTTTTTGAGAATTTAACATGAATATGAGATTTATGAGTGGAGATCTTCTATCTCACTTGTATGTACCATTTTTCTGTCCTCTTTCACAAAAGTCCACCTTAAAAATTTCATCTTTTAATAAATATTCATATTTAAATTTTTAAGGTGGACTTTTTTCAAAGGTAAAAAAAATATAAAATATAAAATCCTATACAAAATAAAATGATGGAAAAAATAAGTTGAGAAATGAAAAAGTAATTGAAAAATATTACAATGATCAATTGAACATATAAGGACTTTTCACCAAAACCTAATAAGAGAGAGTATGGGGGACCGCGCGTATACGCAAAGCAGCAGATATTTTCCAACAATGCGGGGGTAGCTGTTGAGCACTGGCTCTATTGTTGCCTTTTCTGTATTATTTGACCCAACAATGTGAAGCCAGCTGTGGTAATGAAATCTATACCATTAGATGATACTTTATGTCCACTTGGCTCATTTTCAATAATTTCTCAATTGACTTTGGAAACTTGGTAGCAAGTGAAGATAGATACAATGTCACATACACCATTTCAGTTGTGAACACATAATATATGGTGGAAGCAAAATCAGTCCAAATTAATGATCGGAGAAGATAGAGAGTAAAGGAGAAAATCGAAGAAATGGCGGAGTGTGCAGTGAGCCTTGCTATTGACAAGTTCGTTTCGTTGCTGGTTGAAGAAGCAAAATTGTTGAAAGGTGTCCGTAAAGAAGTTGCAGAGATCAAAGACGAATTGGAGAGCATTAAATCTTTCGTAAAGGATGTAGATGCAAGGGCAGCAGATGAAGGAGACATGAGCGAGGGCGTAAAAATTTGGGTGAAACAAGTAAGGCAAACAGCTTATAAAATAGAAGATGTGGTGGATGAATACACGCTTCGCATGGCACAACGTCGTCATCGGCGGGGATTCAAAGGTTTCCTCTATAAAGTTTCTCGCTTGATCGGAAAAGTAAAAATGAGCCACGAGTTAGCCTCTGAAATTCAAGATATCAAAAGGTCAGTCCGTGAAGTGAAGGAGAGAAGTGTGAGATATGAGTTCGATTCCTCAAGGCAAGGAGCAAGCAGTAGTGGTAACGTTAATACTTCATTGCTTCACCCTCGTATGGATTCCCTTTTCATCGAGGAAGCTGAAATTGTGGGCATTGAATCTGCTAGAGATGAATTGCTAAGTTTGTTGATAGACAGAGCATCTAAAAGGACGGTGGTTTCAGTTCTAGGCATGGGTGGACTGGGCAAGACTACACTTGCCAGGAAAGTTTACGACCACCAGAAGGTGACTGGCCGCTTTGATTGCCGTGCTTGGATTACCGTGTCTCAATCCTACAGAATGGATGAAGTCCTTCAGAGCATCATGATGCAGTTTTGTCAGGAAAGAAGAGAATCTGCCCCAGTGGGAATTCACACGATGGAAGAGAGGCAACTCATCGAAAAATTGAGGGAGTATTTAGATCAAAAGAGGTACGTTGTGGTTTTTGATGATGTTTGGGAAATATATTTGTGGGAAACCATAAAACGTGCTTTAGTTGATAATGACAAAGGCAGTAGGATAATAATAACGACGCGTATTGATGATGTTGCTTCTTCTTGCAAAGAATCTCCTTTTGATTGTGTTTACAAGCAGCAACTGTTGCCTCCAAAAAAGGCATGGGAGCTCTTTTGCAACAAGGCCTTCCAATCTAATTTTGGGGGTCGTTGTCCGCCAGAGTTAGAACAATTGTCTCTTGAAATTGTTAGAAGATGTGGAGGATTGCCACTTGCAATTGTAGCTATTGGCGGTCTTTTGAAAACCAAAAGCAAGGATGTATTCCAATGGAAAAAATTGCTCAATAGCCTTGGCTCAGAGTTAGAAAGTAATGCCCATCTTAAAGTTGTCACAAGAATTCTCTCTCTCAGTTACCACGAGCTGCCGCATTATCTGAAATCATGTTTTCTATACTTTGGCATATTTCCAGAGGACTGTTCTATCAGATGTACGAGACTGATTCGACTTTGGATAGCAGAAGATTTTGTACAAGGAAAGCAAGGCTTAACATTGGAACAAGTTGCGGAAGATTACCTAACTGAGCTCATTCATAGAAGTTTGGTTCAAGTGTCGTGGGTAGATTTCGAAGGAAAAGCTAGAAGATGCCAAGTTCATGATTTGTTACGTGAAATTATCCTTTCAAAATCAAAGGAGCTGACTTTCTATCAAGTTGTGGCAAATAAGGACTCAGGTTTTGATAGAGAAACAAAATCTCGGCGCCTATCAATCCACAACAGTACAAATAATGATCTAGAAAATATTGGTAACTCTCCACTCCGTTCAATTTTTCTTTTTGAGCGTGATAAGTTGCCAGAGTCCTTAATGAGTACGTCCTTCGCAAATTTCAAGCTTCTAAAAGTATTGGATTTTGAAGGTGCTTCTCTGGATTTTGTTCCTGAAGAAGTGGGAAATCTATTCCATTTAAGGTATTTAAACTTATACCGTACAAAAGTAGAAAAACTTCCAAAGTCAATAGGTAAACTGCACAACCTACAAACTTTGGATCTGAGAAATTCCCTTATCCATGAACTACCGATTGAGATCAATCTGCTTCACAAACTGCGCCATCTTCTAGCCTACTTTTTGGACTTCAATTCTAAAATTACTTTCGAGTCTTTTCGGGGAGTGAAGATACATGAAGGGATTGGGTGTTTAGAGGCCTTGCAGAAGCTGTGTTGTGTGGACGCAAATCAAGGGATTAGTTT
This sequence comes from Hamamelis virginiana, assembly GCA_017140935.1. Taxonomy (NCBI): domain Eukaryota; kingdom Viridiplantae; phylum Streptophyta; class Magnoliopsida; order Saxifragales; family Hamamelidaceae; genus Hamamelis; species Hamamelis virginiana. Next base: position 49,368 of record JAESVK010000947.1, read on the forward strand.
AATAGCAGAATTGATGAAGTTAAGAGAGTTGAGGAAGTTGGGCATTGGAAAACTGAGAAAGGAACACGGGAAGGTTCTTTGTGAATCGATTGGGGAGATGAACCATCTTTATTCTTTGATTTTACAGTCTGCAAGTGAAGATGAGAGTTTGGATATACACCATATTTCACATCCACCTAAATTTCTTGGACGTCTTCACTTGCAAGGGCGATTAGGCAAGGTGCCAAACTGGATTGCCCAACTTCAACATCTAGTCAAATTAAGTTTCTATTCGACAGGGTTAACAGAGGATCCGCTTAAACTCTTTCAAGCTCTGCCTAGTCTATTGATGCTTGTGCTCGCTGGCGGCTACGCAAGTGACCAATTGTATTTTGAGGAAGGTGGGTTTCAGAAACTCAAGGTGCTACATCTGAGAAACTTAGAAGGATTGAAGAATTTGATAATAGACAAAGGTGCGCTGCCCCTTCTTGAAGAGCTATTCATTGGGCCTTGCCCACTACTTGAGAAGTTGCCCTTCGGAATCCAACACTTGCGGAAACTTACAACTCTTTCCTTATTTGATATGCCCCAAGAATTTGTACTTCAATTGGATCCGGACAAAGGCGAACTTTATTGGGTTGTCGAGCATATACCTACTATCTTTCTCAAGCATGAGCGTGAAAGAGGAGGATATGATACCCACACACTCCGCCAGTCCAGGGATTCACAGGTGCGCCCACTAAAACCATATGATCCTTAACTAAAAGTTTCTTAGCATTAATGATATGGCCACAAATTCTTTACATTTTAAATATAAATGCTAATAGTTTTCTTTAATTGCAGATATTTTTTATTTATTTATTATTTTATTTTATTTTTTTGAAGAATTTGAATTATGTGCACTAAATGTTACTCAAACTTGATTTATGTGTTCTAACTTTTTTTTGTTTTGTTTTGGGTGGTGTCTTTCTAATATTTTTCACATACCATCTTTCATTTACATCTAAATTTATAAATTGTTAGGTTTTTTCTGGTAGCACAAAGAGAGTAGAGAAATTCAGTTGATGGATCGACCATTCAATAAAAGGAGATTTATGTCATTTTGTGGCTATAGTTCCCAAAATCAACATGGTACATGGCAGCAGATCGACGTGTGGTGGTGATTGTTGGTTTTGTTTTTGTATTTAGCAACTTATTGGGATATGGCTAAGCGTGACTTGTTTTGTCACATGCATCATTGGCATTGTGTGTTATGTGATCTTCTCTCATTTATTTCTCTGTAGATTATTTTTATTCTCTTGAGCTGTGGTTTTAATTGGAAAGGTAGGAAGTGTTGCTTGATCCATATAAGGCACTAGTATGGACTCGAGCCAACTCAACTTCATCATGGATTAGATCCAGTGTTGTACTGATTTAGCTAATTAAGTTAAAAATTTAAGAACAAAACTAATTTAGTTCATCAGCTATGGCCTATGGGGTTAATTAGGCTGAATGGAACCAAGCAGTGCTTGGTAAGTGTAGTTTTCCCAGTGGATTATTCTTCAGGATCAGCTTTAAAAAGTGTTTTATCCAACTTGTATTTTGTTACGCTGCCAAAATTAGTAATTAGCAATTTAAAGAATTTCAGGATCAGCTTAATTATTTCTGGTCTCTCTATTTACATCTTTGTATTAACTCCTAGGTTGGGCACAAAATTAAACTACCGTCATTTAGGGCTTGTTTACTTCATGAAAATTTACAATTTTTATTTTCTGTAAAAAAATTAGAAAAACAATTTTCATTTTCAATTTGTAAAATTTAGAAAATGTGTTTACTTTGCAAAAATTAAAACTGTTTTCAAATTTTAAAAATAGTGTAAATGCATTTACTAAAACTATATATTATCTCTATATGTTTTATTAATTATTTTTATTTTTTGGTTTTACTGTTGGTCTATATATATATATATATATATATTTTCTATGTTTATACGCATTGCCAAGATATAATCCTTGTTTTCAGTTTTCGTGAAAATACAAAAAAATGTCTTTTTGATGTTTTCACATTTTCTTAAAAATTGAATTCATTTTCTTGACAATAATTTTCATTTTTTACAAGTAAACGCATTTTTTAGACTATTTTCTCTTTCTCTCTCTTCATTTTCTTGACAATAATTGTGAAAATTTTCACGAAGTAAACAGGCCCTAAATTTTCACAATTTTCATTTTTCATTTTCAATAAAAATAGAAAACGGCCTAAAAAATACGTTTACTTGTACAAAATAAAAACTATTTTCAAGAAAATGAATTCAATTTTTAAGAAAATGTGAAAACTTCAAAAAGACATTTTTTGTATTTTTACAAAAACTGAAAACAATGATTATATCATGGCAATGCTTATAAACATTTAAAAAAATATGTAGACCAACTGTAAAACCAAAAAAATAAAAATAATAAAAGTAATAAAACATATAGAGATAATATATAGTTTAGTAAATGCATTTAACTATTTTTAGATTTTGAAAATATTTTAATTTTAGCAAAGTAAACACATTTTCTAAATTTTAAAAACTAAAAATTAAAACTGTTTTTAAAAAATTTTCACAAAAATAAAAATTATAAAAATTTTCACTAAGGCATCGTTTGGATTTGTTTTTTATAAGTACTTATTTGCTTTTTAAAAAATTTGCAATATGTAATTTCTTAGAAAAATTTTAAATAAGCAAATAAGTACTTATAAAAAACAAATCCAAACGGTGCTTAAGTAAATAGGTCTCAAAATCGCAAAATTGCCCCCGAGCCCCAACTCTACTTGGGCCCTTTTTTCCTGTCTAACTTATCCATAAAATCTTGGGCCATAAACCTAACCCGGTCTGCATCAAAATGGAAGTTAGTGGAATAGGATCATTGATATACATAATAAATTAATAATATTAGAGTGTACGTAAAATACAAGGAAGAGAGAGAGAGAGAAGTGATTAGCAGTGAGTAGAATAGAACTTAAAGTGGTCATACCTCACTTAAGTAATGAAAGGAATAAGTAATATTTGTTTAAGACGTTAAAGAATTTGTTAAATTGTAATCATTTCCAACAATAATTTGCATTAATTAAACCTTCATGACATTAAGAATAAAGAAATCATTTTATCTTTACAGTAAATTGTACTTCCCTTTCTTTACATTTTTGCAACAAAAGAAAACAGTAATAATCATCTGTTTAAAATGTAAAGAATTTTATTACCATTTCAAGTTATCAACAATTGCTATGAAACAAATGGTTGACAGAGTCTTAAGAGTTAATTATAAGAAGGCCGGGAGGTATGAGGATATGTTATAGTAATAGATAATAGATTGTAGATTGTAGTTTAGCAACTTTTGGATCATTAATATCTCATCATCATGATCATGTGGTGGTTGTTCCTCGATCCAACTATCATTATACATTAATTTTAGTATGACTTGATCGATCTACCAATAAATCAAGTATCTATACTACTTATTAAAATTTTCAATCCTAGAAAAACTTTTGATTTCCTAAAATATCCTTATTAATTTATATATTGACATAAATATCCTTAATTTAATGTGTTAGAGGAATACCTCCCTAATTCTTCTTA
>JAESVK010000949.1:0-20311 GCA_017140935.1 Hamamelis virginiana
TAGAATTTATTGCTTGACGACCGGTAGACTCCTACGCTTGGGAAGCTATTGCGCACCTCATTTTCAGTTCAAGCATCCACCATCTTTGAGAGTTAGAGAAATAAATTTGTCTTTGTCACCGGTCATATGCCTTGAGCATCCACTATCCAAATACCATTGATCATTTTTGTTATTGGATTTCAAGCATACCACAAACACAATACAATTGAACTATTGGTACCCAAATCTCTTGGGTCCTATAAGGTTAGGATTCTCAAACGTTCAAGTTCATTCATAGTAATTGTCTTAGGTTCAAATGATTTCTTGGATGAAGGTCCCTTTTAATCCAAGCTCCATTTTCCCAAGTCCTCTTTTTCCTCTAAATGGACATTTGAATGTGACATGTCCTTTTTTCTCACAATAATGACAAGTAGCATTAGGATTTTGTTTAGTAATGTGTGAATGAGAGTGAGGTTTTGGTTTAGGTTTCTTGGTGTCCACTTTCATTGAAGCTTTAACAAAGAAGTCTAAATAAAATGAAGACTTTTTGGAGTTAGTATTAGACATGTAGCCTAATCCTTTTTTGTTTAGCCCAACTCTTTGAGCTCCAAGTAACCTATCAAAATTTTCTTTTCCACTTGTAAATTTGTAAACAATTTTGTTTAAGTCTTCAACTTTGGATTTCAAAAGTTTGTTTTCATTTTCAAAAGTTGAAGAGTCAATTGAAGATTTGGAAGTGGAAGGTATGTTTCTCAAAGTTTCAATCTCATTTCTTTGCTTTTCATTTAGCAAAGTTAATTTGGAATTTTCATTTACCAATACTAGTTTCTCATTCTTAAGAGTTGAGATGCTTTTCTTCAAAGATTCAAGTTCCCTTTTTAAGACACAATTTTTATCATAAAATAGTTTACTCAAATTTTGAAAGTCCTCTAAGGATAAATCACATTCATCATCATCACAATTTGAAATGGAATTTACCTCATTGTCTTCATCATCATTTGCCATGAAGCATGATTCCTCAATGTTGGCAAACAAGCAAAAATTAGCCGTCTCCTCTTGGGTAGTCTCTTCATCACTCTTAGCATACTCAAGTATGTCATCCCAAGTGGCGGTGGCGGCGGCCATAGCTTTCCCTTTGCTTCTTTGATCATTTCTTGAAGAATTGAAGTTATTGTTGTTGGAAGAGTTCTTGCTAGAACAATGTGCACTGGTGTGCCCAAACTTCTTGCAATTGAAGCATCTACCGTCATTAGCTTTGACAAATCTTCCATTGCCTTGTCTAGATTGGTTCTTCTTCATCCTTAGGAAGGATTGAAATTGCCTAGTAATGAGAGCCATATCATCATCATCCTCATCGTTGGTGAAGTCATCACCATTACTCCCTTCAAGAATAGAAGATTGAAGAGCTAGGGTTCTCTTCACTTGAGCATTGTCTTTCTCACTTTGAATTGCCTCATTCTCCTTCTTCATTGCCGTTTCATGGGTAATGAGTGAACCTAGAAGCTCATCAATGTCAATCTCCTCAATGTCTTTGGCTTCTTGAATGGCGGTGATTTTAGGACTTCATGAAGGTGGAAAAGTTAGAAGGATCTTTAACACAATATCATCATTAGGAATGACTTTCCCTAATGCTTGCAATTCATTCAAGAGATTAGTAAAACGAGTAAACATATCTCTAACATTTTCACCTTCTATCATCTTAAACATTTCATAGTCTTGTTTAAGCATGAGAGCTTTGGATCGTTTAACTTGTTTGGTACCTTCATAAGTGACCTCAAGTTTTCTCCAAATTTCTTGTGCCGTGGCACATGATGACACACGATTGTATTCACTAACATTAATAGAACAATACAATACGGTTTTTGCTTTAGAATTAATTTGGATAACTTTCATGTCATCTTCGGTCCAATCATCTAAAGTTTTGGGAACAAGTTGCCCTTCGGCATCCTTTTTGAAAACATTTTGTTTCCCTTTCATTATAACTTTCCAAATTTTCATATCATAAGATTCAATCCAATTTTGCATTCTATTTTTCCGAAATCCATAGTTTTCACCATCAAAGAATGGAGGTCTATCGGGGTTGGTTCCCATTTGATTTGCCATGATCTTTAGCTCAACAAATTTTGAAAAACAATGAGCACTTGCTCTGATACTAATTGTTGGCCCAAAATATACTCTAGAGGGGGGGTGAATAGAGTATAGGCAAATAAAAAATACTTTCAAAAATGAGATACAAGATTTTTGCAAACTTGAAAATGGATGAATAGAATGCAAGATTGAATATCAACACAAAACAACAAGAAGCAAATATATAACTTGAAATAAAAAAATTGAGTTAGAGAATCAAACACAAAGATTTAACGTGGTTCGGTCTCCGCCTACATCAACGCCTCAAGAACTCCGTCAAGAGGTTTAATCCACTAAGCAACTCCTTCAAGGTGGATAAACCTTTACAACTTGCCTTCTTTCAAGGTGGAAGACAACTCACCCACAAGAGTTCTCACAAAACCCTTACAAAACTCACAATACAAATGATTGAATATTGAATGATACAATGAATGTTTCTCAAAGATGATTTGTAATCAATACAAGAGTACAATAACTTCTCAAATAATTAAATGGATGAAGCACAAGAGTTTTTAATCAATAAGAAGAGTGAATATTGAATGCTTAAGAGGAATGGATGTAAAGACAAAAGATTGAATCACTAGTAAACAATAAATGATCACCAACCTTCAATATAAAGCACCAAAACTCAAATGACCGTTTGAAACCCTAGAAGTAGGATTAGGAAGGTTTTAGGGTGGTTGTGGAACATTTAATGCTTGAATGACTAATTTAAGAAAGAGCCGTTTTGAAGTTGCAGAACCCTTAGTCGACTAGGACAAGCTTGTTAGTCGACTAACAAGGCATTTTCAAAGGTATTTTTCATTCCCGGGCTTGGTTAGTCGACTAGGTTAGGCTTGTTAGTCGACTAGCTAAGCAAAATTCATATAGATCAAAATATGGGTTTGTTAGTCGACTAGGACCAGAGGTGTTAGTCGACTACTAACTTAAAACATTTGGGTAAATTTGATTCGGGATCAGTTAGTCGACTAGCCAAGGGCGATTAGTCGACTAGCAAAATTGCAACTAAAACATAGCTACTGACCTTCCATTAGTCGACTAGCAAGAGAGGATTAGTCGACTAGTCAAGGGTGATTAGTCGGCTAACTTAGAATTTCATAAACATTACTTCTGTACTTCAATTAGTCGACTAGGACTAGATGGGTTAGTCGACTAGTGAAGTTGTAAAGGCAATAATTCGAAATTTCTAAGTCAAAATCAACACTAAACACTTTGAAAAATTAACTAAGTATTCCAAAACATTTACGATCAATTTGAAAGCAATTTAAGCATGAATGCTAATGCACAATGAGATGTGAAAAAGTTTTCTCTTGAGCTTTACAGTTGATCATGAGAGAAGTCTTACATAGAGTTCCTAAAAGTATTTGTAGATCAACTTGACTTCAATTTGCCTTTATGAGCTTGAGCAAGTCTTCAAGTTGGCCTTCAAGGATTGAACATCTTTGAATTGCTTTGACACTTGAAGTTTATCACTATGAGCTTTGATTTGAATAAAGAGCACTTGGAATGCTTGATGAATGTTGATGAAGACTCCAAAGACAATCTATGGAGACATAACACTCAACCATTTGTTAGAAGAAAGGTATGGTTTAGTTATCATCAAAATAAGGTCAAGGACCTTAGGGCTAACAATATATATATATATATATATATATATATATACAGTCCCGATCTTGTGCTTGTATGCTAACTTTCGCAAAAATCAGTATGAATCTCATAGGTATTTATGGGCCGTGCGCATATTTTGAAAAATTGACCGATCGATATTAGATACTATGCATGCCAAAAATCATAGTACGTACATGATCCAATGGTCGGTTTCTCAAATATGTTACTGAGTAAAACTGTGAGTGTGATAACCCAAAAATTTAAAAATGCATAATTTATAATTATCTTTAAAGTTTTGGTGATTTCGTAAATTTAACAAAGTGTGTTTTGATTTAAAAATTTTATAAAATGCCAATAAAGTCACATGGGTTTCTTTATAAACCCAAGCTGCCTATCCATTTTTCACATTTCACCTGAGTTTTCGAAAAAGAGGGGAGGTGCAGCTTGAGAGGCCGAGAGCTAGCCAGTGGGTGGCTGGAATCTTCACCAGATTTCTTGCCGGATTTCTACATCTTGGCCATAGCAAGGTAAGTTCCTTGCATGCATGAGTATATTTCTACTCTTCTCTTCTTTGTATTTTCGGATCTTTGGAGTTTTGTTTGATGATATGTTCAAAACAATTTTTAGAGGTTGGATCCATAATTTTTAAAACTGTTTTGAAGTGGGTTAGGTTCTGGTAGCAACATGCATGTCCAATTTATCCATCTTCTTTGCATGTTCAGATCTGTGGTGTTCAAATACAACATTTTGGGTTCTTAGTTATGGGTTGAGGTTTAGATAATGTTTTTAAAGTGGACCTGAGTCAGTGGTGGACTGATTTTGGGATTTTCGAAGCTTAAAAACTGTAACGCCCCAACTTGACGTTATATACCAATCATCAATGATAGGTTGACACATGTCAAACTGAAGATACAACCTGATAAGCTCATTCATATTTTCATTCACAAGAGATAATAAGATATTTATAGAAAAATATGAAATGTAATGTACATACATATGTCCCAATTCGTACCATACATATACAAACTATACAATCCTGTATCTATAAAACATCACAATGCCAACACCCCTGGCATATGGGTACAAACCATAATATACATATAATGTTTATAAAGTCAAAACTCTATCCCTGCTCTGGACAAAATGCAGGAATACACCAAAACTGTTGCTCCAAAAACAAGATGCATTAAACTCCATTATGCAAGCTATGCTCATCCTCCTGAAAAACTGTTGCATAAAAGCAGGAATGTGCTTCAACTTGCTCAGTAGAAATATTATCCTCAATTAACAATAATAATACCGATGCAAGGATTAAATCAGAAACAATCATATTCAACATTTCTAAATCATTTATAAGCAAGTGTGGACTTTCATATTTCATAAACCATTTCCATTCAAAACAGAAGCCCATTGGCTACAGTCGCTACTTTTAAGCTAACCAGCCCCTAGCGTAGCCAAACTAAAACATAACCATATCAGGTTCTTCATCGATGGTAAGCCACTTGCATAGGCTATTTCCTTCGGGTCCGCATCTAAGGCTCCCCCAGGACACAAGGCCGTTATTTTCCCCTGAATACTAACTGAGCCAACAATTATAGTTTCCAAGCATTTATTATATAACAATAATGTCACATTTGTTATTCAGACATAAATCATTATAAATGGCATATAAATACAATTATCAAAACATCATTTCATAATCTGTATATTCAGCAAATATGAATTCAATAAACCAGTTCATATGCCATTACCAAATCTGTATAAACCATGCCACACATATCATTTCAAAACAACTATAATCTCATGCATCGTATTTGTCCAAACATATTTTCAAAGAAGGTTTCATAATAATCACTTCAATAAATCATATTATCAGTGTTAACGAGGATAGTTATATTCCTACCTTTCCACTGCAACTCTCTATTTTTTACTCTCTTGCACAAATGCACCTTAACTTGCAAAAGGGTTATCAATTGGACTCTCTGGATCTGAAATAAAAGACAAATGATGCAATTTAACTCTTAAATCAAGATTATGCATAAATAAAACATAAACCAAGGACTTTGACTTCCAAAGACCTTAACTTTTCCCTAAAACCTCTTTAAAACAAACCCCAGAAGAATTAAAATCAGAATATTAAGAAAAACAAAAGAATAATACAAAAACAGAGCATACCTATCGATAGGCCTCACTCTCTTATCAATAGGGGTATGCCTATCGATAGGCCTCACAACAACCTATCGATAGAAAATGATGCAGCATACAAATTCTAGAACCTGAGAGGTTCACCTATCGATAGGTCTCACACACCTATCGATAGGTCACCTCCAGATTGCACTTCTTCGAGCAGTTTTCTGTATAACTGACCCAAAACACTTCAAAATTTCTCCAAATCAAAATCCCACCGTTTAAACCTTACTTCTATCACATACCAACTCACACAACTTTAAATTCCTCAAAAATCCCAAGATCCAACGGTGAAAATGCGAAAACCACAAAGTTTTAGGCATAAAACCCACATAAACTCAAATTAAAGCTTATACTCAAAACTAACCTCAATTTCTTCCACAAATCAACTACACAGCATCCCAAACACTCAAAACAACTGATAAAATTTCCCCATCACTTCAAGCCACACAAATCCATCCATTTCACTTCAAAACCCACTTTATGGGTTTGAACCCAAAATGAAAAACAAAAAGAGAAGATGAAGAAGATGAGTTAGAAAACTTACCTTCACCAACTATGGAGCAATTTCTGTGAATTCCTAGCTGCGAATACTCTCCCGAGCTTTCTCTCACTTTCTTGAACTCTCTATGCCGCTTGGAACATACGAGAATGAAATTTGATAAGTTTAAAACTTTAAACTTATCTCTAATGGCAATTTAGTAAATAACTTGAAATTTATTTTTATATACATTAAAATACTATTATAAAATACTTTTAAACATTAAAATACTATTATAAAAATACAGGATATCACAAAAACCTTGCATGTGAAATCCCTGTTTTGAGTTTGGATTCGGGGTTGTGCATGTCAAAAATACTTGTATTTTTATGTTTCATTTTGAGTTTGGTAACTAGATCAAGTTTGCTTTGAGTCTGCATGTAGTAAATTAGTTGTTGGGATGGTTTATTCTGAGTTTTAAGTGGCTGTGTTGAGGGTGCTGTGAGCAGCAGCCATGGCTGCTCTAATGCAAGCTTTAACTTGGAGTTTTGATGATAAATTGAAGTTGAACTATACTGCATGTGGGTATATTAAAGTTTTGAGGGGATGATTTAAGGTTTTTATGCATTTTGGTTAAGTTAATCGAAGTTTGGAATCTGTTACAGGTCAAACCCGCGTGACAGAGATGAGCTCTATCGATAATGGCTATGGTCATTATCGATAGAGGTTGTTTCTAGTTGTGGTAGAATGCTTGCATTACTGGTAATGCACTATGGCATTAACGGTAATGCTGTGCTATTTCCTCAAAACCATTTTCCTTCTTTTATTCATAACTTTCGCATATGAACTCCATTTTGGGCGTACTTTATATGTACGGAAAGCTCGTGGAGTCTAGTTTCTATTTTTGGGATTTATTTGCTTAGACGAGGATTTATGCATGTCTTTATTTTTCATTATTTTAGATCAGAATAGTCCCGATAACTATCCATTCGCGAGTTAGATTGCATATCTTTAGGACACTGCTAGGGATTCTTTCGCCCAGTAAGGTAGGATACTAAACCTCTCTGACGATGATAATATGTGATTTATTAAGCATTATATGTTGGACTACTTTTATGAACGAATATGATACATGGAACATACTTATTTGTAACTACTGGTGTGGTGTGTTTATAACTGTTTGTGAACATGTATGATGGCATATGGTTCACCTACTTCACTCCTGCTTTCGGATGATGGTTATGATTTATATGAAACGATGTTTTGGATATGTTTATATGACACTCATGATAGCTTTACCTGCTCGCTTTGGAAATTGGTTTAAATATATATTCTTGTTGTTATGCATGGTTTAGGCTCGGTTGGTGTACATGGAGATCATTTAAGGGCCCATGGTCCTAGGTGGAGCCTTAGTGCGGTCCCGAAACTTATAGCCCCATAGTGGCTCGACAATTGGCCATGTGTTCTAGGCAACTGATCGGTTATCCTCGAGAGGTCAGACCCCAGAATGGTCGATTTTGGCTGTCATTGTGCCGAAGGCTTGTTAGCCTAGAATAACATCCTGATATACATCTGTGAGCCTGGTCTTTGAAAGAATGAACTTCAAACTGTGATTTACGATGAATTAAACCCACACCATATTATTTACTGTTTTATTAAAACTGATTATGAACTGTTTATTTATAATGTTCCTTGTATCAATATTATTAATGTTGGTTGAGGTTGTATTCCTAATGGGCATTCCAAGTTCATGTTGTGTTTTATACAACAGGTGTTAGAAGTATGCCCTAAAACCAATCCTAAAGGGTATATTAAGTTTCATATTATCAATATATGGAAGGTATAACTTATCTAATATGTTCTCACATATATGATAAGGTCCATGAATAAATGATAAGAGAAATATGCATCTCAAAGAGTTGAGATAGAGAGACTGATATTTCTCATATACATCTATTCTAAAAGAGTTCCTACTCAAAGGTTTATTAAAGTGGATATTTAATTAACCGTATGAAGAGTAGCACAGATTTAAACCAACTCATATGGAGGATAGGTAGTCTTTCCTATCAGTGTAGTGACACTTAGGTTAATCTGTGGGTGCATATTAGAGAATATGTACACTGAACATGATCTGTAAAGAGTATTCCTATGGTAGTTCTGTCAAAGGAATATTCTAGTGTTATGTCCATTTATTTGGTAGTCCTTAGACCTGAGACACCATAGCTGTCTTGTGCATAGGTTGCTAGAGTTTGATAGTATCTTGTACAGCCTTATCCATTAGGTTGTAATCGGTGCTTATTGGCTCTAATGAGTTATGCATGGAGATGGATGAGTGTGCAATAAGGGATCATCACTCTCAGTTATATGAGAGAGAATGTCAGGATAAGTTCACAAAGATAATTCTCAAAGGGAACCTCTGGCCAGAGTGATAGGTAAACAGTGAAAAGAGTTTCACTGCGATTACCTTATTGAGATTATATTTTGTGGGACAGATATCAAGTTGTTAAGATAGGGTTTGACTAAAACCATACCTATTATCTTAACTGTGACATTAGGGGATGAAGGATTAAATAACATGAAGGGTTCACATAGTTCTGCTATTCACCTAAACCTAGGGTATGTCATGATATGTTGCTAGATGTCACTCATGACCAGTGAAAGCCTATTGATAAAGTGTTATCAATGAGGGCAAAATTGGAATCGTTCCAATTGAACCTTAAAATAGAAAGTTTCTATTTTTGGGAGACATAGAGATGTCCCCATCACTGCTAGGTTAGGGTGAACCCAAAGGGTCACACACAATAGAGAGTAAGTGAGTTCCTTAAGCTTGAGAGAGGGGAATCCTATCATGGCGTTTATTTGACTTTAATAATTAAACGTTAATTGATTAAAAGTCAATACTAACCGAGAATAGGATTACTCTATTCGAGGATGATTGGTCATGCTAGCACTAGTAACCAAACACCCCCCAAAGAGGAGAAAGTCTATAAATAAGAGTGTTTCACACACTCTAAGGTACAGGGAACCCTAGGGCCGAATTCTCTCTCCTCTCCCTCTCCATTCTAGCTTGCCACAAAGAGTTGTGGAAGACTAGAGAAGCTTTCGGAGTCTTGCTCTCGTGTGGATACGCTTTGGAGGTTTCATGCGTTTGAAACTCGAAGGATTCCTACACCGAAGAACACAATCAAGTGAGTTTTTATTTGCTTTAATTAATTGTGTTTATTTATATATATGATCCGATGCTTGAATCGTTCTTGGAGGTTTTGTGTACATGGATTTATTTTATAAACTGAAAAAGTTTTTGTTTTACCTTTCCGCTGCGAATCCATGTCTGTGGTTTTTCACAGAACCTTTCAACAGGTTCACAAGTTTCTGGTAGAGGTTCAGCGGTAGGAAACTCTACTCAGGTTGATTTGGGTTTAGTAGTGTTCTGGGCTGTTCTGCATCGGTCTGCTTAGTTTGCATTTTGAGTTGTAATGCTCTTGAACTATTACTTTATTTATCTTTATCCTATATGTTAGCCTCATGGCTTCAATCCAAATTAATAAAATGATTTATCCACATTTGTTAAAAGATTTTGATGATAACAAACATTGTACTATGAATATTTTATATTGTGCTAAATATTTTGTTGAATATCTTGACATTATCAAGTGGATATCTTGTTGAATAAATTGATGATAGCATACATTATCCTGTGATTTCTATGATTCAAATTATAGTATATATACGTTTGTAAGAACAAGATTCAAATCATTAATGAGAAGATTCAACATTCATGAAGCTCAAGTGCTAAAGCAACACGTATGTGAATATGTCATATATTCGCTTAAGACAATTATGCGAGCCATGACATTAATGGAAGTTCAAATATCGCCAACCACAAAGAATTGAAGACTCAAAATCAAGAAAACTTTGCGTATGTTCTTGTGTTTAAGCGTTTAGGATTTATTTGTATAAATCTTTTAATAGATTGAACTTTATTTGGCTGAAAAGACCTTGACCTTAAAGATCTTAGTTTGGACTTATTTGAAAAATATATTTTTGATCAAAACTAGGTTAAAATCATAATGGGCTATTTTGAACTCAAAAGACTAGATAGGTTTTATGAAAATTGGTTTTCTACCTTGCCTAGTCGACTAAGTCTCTTAGTCCAATCGACTAAAGTGGTGGCAGTAAGCATGTTTTCTCAAAAACCTAAAGTAGTCGACTAACACCCTTGTCTAGTCGACTAATCGAGCCCAGATTTCAAAATGCTATGTTTTCTACTGAGCTAGTCGACTAACACTTATGTTAAACGACTCCGAATTATTTTCAAAGAGTATTTTAAAGTACATAGTCGACTAACATGTTTAGTCTAGTCGACTAAGCAAACTCTGCAACTTATAATTGCTAGTTTTTACAAACTCAAACGACTATATTCTTTACCCAAACGGCCATATTCTTTTTGGGGCTTATAAATACTCATTGTATGAGTCTTAAACAAGAAGCTGAACATACTCAAACACACACCAACTTGTTTACATCAATCTTGTGTGATTTAGTCAAAGAATCATAATTCTTTTGAGCCCAAATAGTCTCTATCTTTGAGAGATATTAGTGAAAGCTTTATTTGTACTTTATCTACTCTTGAGGAGTTCATTCATTGTACACAAATTTGATTGTATATCTTGTGAGAAGAGCTGTAGTCTCTTGGTTTAATCTCCACCCGGAAGTGAGATTGGTTGAATACTTTGGTAGCATTGGTTTTTATCTCCACCAAAAGTGAGATTGGTTGAGTGCTCTTGGTGAGCATTAGTTTAATCTTCACCAGAAGTAAGATTGGATGCTTTGGTAGCATCGGTTTAATCTCCACTTGAAGTGAGATTGGTTGTAAAGGTTTCTCCACCTTAAAGGAGTGATCCATAGTGGATTGAGAAATCTTTGGGCTTGGAGCTTAAGGCATGGACGTAGGCGAATTCCAAACCACGTTAAAATCGCTGTATTTGATTTCTCTATCTTTCTCTCATTTTCAATTAAGCTTTATTTATTTGTGCTTATGCTGAAATTAATTGAACCATAATTTTTATTTGGTAATATTTGCTTAAAGTTTGCCAAAACCCTATTCATCCTCCCTCTAGGATTATTTAACTTGGGACAACACTATATGCCAGAGTTGTTGGCATTAAGTATGGTACATTTGACATTATTTCTATTTGTACTACTCCAACTTGGGCATGTATGCATTGGAACATATCATTTCATGTTATTATAAAATATTCTCTTCATATCCTGAGTATGGAAATATGAATGAGCAGTACAGGTTGTACATTCACCTTGACATGTGTTGACCTACCCGGAATGGTCGCTATAATAGTTAGGTTGGGCGTTACAGTGAGAATTTTAAGCAATCATAATTTTTCACAGTCTGCATTTTGAGATACTGACATTGGATCACTTTAATTTTTGGTTCACATGAAATCCATAATAAGAGTATATAGTCCAACGGTCGGTTTTTGAAAATATATATACATTATACAGTTGCCTAATCCAAGGGTTAGTTTTTCAGTATATGCATCCCGCAATTGCCTATGAGTTTCATGCTAACTTTCGCTAAAATCAGTTATATTTTAAGCTTAATATAAGCTAATGTAGCTTTATTTTAATGTGGGTCACACAAACCTTTTGAGGTGGGTCCATATTAGATTGGAATATGTTTATCTAAATAAGGAGATTAATATATAGTTTTTGATAAGCTCAAAATATTAATGTTTTGAATGAGAAATTGTAGTGGATAATCACCTACTTGAAAATGGTTGAAGATGGTAGTCATCATTGTCCCGCATTGGAAAAATAGTGGAAAGCTAGTGTGTTGATATACTCTTACCTTGGACCTATGGGTTGGGCCCTAAGGGATACCAAAGTTTTGTGAGGGGAGAGGACCTACCCAAACTTGGGGTTGGTCCAAACCACATGCGCGTTCGCACATCCGCACTGCACCGCACCGAACCGAACTAGGCCGGGTGGGATGGGTTCATCTAGACTAACCCATTATCTTTTTGGGCCAAGTCTGATTACCATGTGAAGAGTCATGTCTGTTCAGTTTGTTTTTGAAGAGTTGCACCTCTGCAAGAGGGTTATGTCTGTTCGTAAATAGCTGAAGGGTTGCACCTCTGTAGAAAGCTGTGTCTGGTGCCTTTTTGCACTTCACGAAAAGGCACCAGTGAGTCTATAAATAGGACACAGTCATAAGCCATTTATTCATTCGTTTTCATAGCATTTCTGCATACTGTCATTGAGAGAGATAACATTTCTGGTTCGCTGAGTCTGCAGATTGTAGTGCTTCCTCTGCAGACGTGATCATTGTATCTTGGGAGGCAGACGTCCATCAGACTCTAAGCACCAAGTGGAGGGGCGAAATATGTCTTAAGGACAAAGTGTCAAACACTTGCCTTGATCAGTTTCTACTTCAATCATTTTCTGCTACGAGTTTACTTCAAGTTCTGGACGACTTGTAAGTCATTTATTTAAGTGTAATTATTGTATATATTCTGTGTTAGTCTTCTTCATCTTTTAGTTATATAATTCTGTAAATTATAGAATTAATATACATTCTGTTTTGTTCTTTTAATTTGATTGTTTTGTTATTTAACACAATATTATCAAATTTTAGATAATCCAAATTGCAAGTTCAAATTATCCAACAATCTTAAGACAGATTTTTTATTATTTAGAATTTGGATTAATATTGTGTTTTTAAACAAAGTGTTTGTTTTTAAAATGCATTCTTTATTTTCTGGAAATACAGAAATGGCAAATGAAAGTGGCACTGTGAATGTGCCTCCTATTGTGGCACCAACCCCTAATCTGTTTCCTGCACATAGGGAGAAACCTAAAAAATTCAATGGTACTGAATTGAAGAGATGGCAACAGAAAATGTTGTTTTATCTTACAACATTGAATTTAGTTAGGTTTCTTTATGAAAATGCACATGTTCTCAAAAAGGGTGAGACTGATAGTATTACTATCGCTACATTAGAGGCGTGGAAACACACTCTGATTTTTTGTGCAAGAACTACATCCTCAATGCATTGGACAACATATTATATAATGTGTATAGTCCAATGAAGACTGCAAAGGAACTATGGGACTCCTTGGACAAAAAGAACAAAACGGAAGATGCTGGACTAAAAAAGTTCGTTGTGGGCAGATTCCTAGACTACAAAATGGTAGACTCCAAGACTGTCATAAGTCAAGTGCAAGAGTTTCAAGTTGTTTTAGATGAAATACATGCTGAAGGTATGTCTTTAAGCGAATCTTTTCAAGTTGCTGCTTTAATTGAGAAATTGCCTCTATCTTGGAAAGAATTCAAAAACTACTTGAAACATAAGCACAAAGAGATAAGTCTTGAGTACTTGATCGTGAGATTAAGGATTGAAGAAGACAACCGTAATTCTGAGAAGAACAACGGGAAAAATCCTATGGAGTCAAAAGCCAATGTAGTGGAGCAAGCGCCAAAAAATAATAATAATAAAAAGCGGAAGTTCTCTGGCCAAAGCTCTCAAGGGTCTAAAGGAGAAAACCAAGGTGGCAATCCAAAGAGGTTCAAAAGAAAGTGCTTTGTTTCAGATAAGCCTAGACATCGTGCAAAGGATTGTCGTCATAGAAAGAACCAAGGAACCAACGAAAATGCTCAAGCTAATGAAGTGGAGACTCTTTCATATACAATAGGTGATATGAAACTTGCTGCTGTAGTATCTGAAGTAAATCTGATGCATAATCTGAAAAGAATGGTGGGTGGATACTGGAGCTACTTGCCACATATGTTCTGATAAAGGAATGTTTTCTACTTATCAACCTATGAATAATTGAGAACAATTGTATATTGTCAACTCCTCTTCTTCTAACATTGCAGGCCGTGGAAAAATAATCTTAAAGTTAACTTTTAGAAAGGAGCTTACTTTGAATGATGTGCTGCATGTGCTAGATATTCGCAAGAATCTTGTGTCTGGATCACTGTTGAGCAAAAATGGTTTCAAATTGGTTTTTGAGTATGATAAATTTATACTTATCAAGAGTGGGGTGTATGTGGAAAAATGGTATATGTGTAATGGGTTATTTAAGATGAATGTTGTTCCTATTATTCCTAAGATTAATAAAGTTATATCTTCTTCTTACATTGCTGAGTCTTCTAATATATGGCATGATAGACTATGACTTGTTAATTATGATACTTTACGTAGATTAGTTAACATGGATTATTTGCCTAAGTTTACTATTGATTTAAATCATAAATGTGAAACTTGTGTGGAAGCAAAATTAACAATGACTTCTTTTAATTCAATTGAAAGAAGTACTGAACCTCTAGATTCGATACATAGTGATATTTGCGATTTAAAGTTTGTTCAAATTAGAGGAGGTAAAAAGTATTTCATTACTTTTATTGATGATAGCACTAGATATTGTTATGTTTACTTAATTATAAGTAAAGATGAAGCATTAGATATGTTTATACATTTCAAGAATGAAGTTGAGAATCAACTTAGCAAAAAGATAAAGGTTCTTAGAAATGATAGAGGTAGCGAATATGAGTCTGATCCTTTTGGTGAGTTCTGCTCTAACCATGAGATTATACATCAAACTACTGCGCCATATTCACCTCAGCAAAATGGTGTTACTGAACGTAAAAATAGTTAAAAGAAATGATGAGGTGCTATGATATTAAGTTATGGTTTACCTCAGAACTTGTGGGGGAAGCTTTGCTTTCTGCAAATTATATTCTCAACAAAATACCTCGAAAAAATTCAACCACAACACCTTATGAATTATGGAAATGTCGAAAGCCTTCCTATAAATTTTTAAAAATGTGGGGGTGTTTGGCTAAGGTAGCGGTTCCTACTCCTAAAAAGGTTAAGATAGGATCAAAGACTGTTGATTGTATATTCATAGGCTATGCTCAGAATAGTAGTGCATATCGATTTCTCGTTTATAAAAATCTGACATTCCTAATATTCATGTAAATACTATAATTGAATCTAGGAATGCTTCATTTTTTGAACATGTGTTTCCACATAAAGCTTTACGTGAAATAAGTTCTCATTCACAAGAGACTAGTTCTCTTAAAAGAACTTATGAGACCGCGACTAGTGATAATAAATATCAAATTGAGGAGGAACCAAGACACAGTAAGAGGGCAAAGATATCAAAATCTTTTGGTCTTGATTTTCTAACTTATTTGTCAGAAAATGATCCTCAAAACTTCAATGAAGTTATGTCCACTCTTGAAGCACCTCTTTGGAAAGAGGCAATTAATAGTGAAATTGAATTTATCATGCAGAATCATACTTGGGAGCTGGTGGATCTTCCTCCTGGGAATAAACTACTTGGATACGAGTGGATATTCAAAAGGAAGATGAAAGATGATGGATCAATTGACAAGTATAAAGCCAGACTGGTAGCTAAAGGCTTTAAACAAAAGGAAGGTATGGACTATTTTGACACATATTCACCAGTTACAAGAATAACATCCATTAGAATGTTAATAGCTATTGCAGCTGTGCATAATCTCGAAATACATCAAATGGATATTAAAACAACTTTCCTAAATGATGAATTACAATAGGAAATTTATATGGAACAACCATAAGGGTTTAAAATTCTAGGCAAAGAAATGAAAGTTTGTAGGCTTGTGAAATCTCTTTATGGATTAAAACAAGCTCCAAAGCAATGGCACGAAAATTTTGACAAAGTGATAATGTCAAATGGGTTTAGAATCAATGAGTGTGACAAGTGTGTCTATGTCAAAGAGACTGATGGTAGTTATGTCATAGTATGTCTCTATGTTGATGATATGCTTATTATTGTAGTAATAATGATGTCATTACTGCTACCAAGAAGATGTTAATCAAAAATTTCTATATGAAAGATATGGGTGTTGCAGATGTTATTCTAGGAATTAAAATTTCTTGAACATCTAATGGAATAGTATTATCTCAATCTCATTATATTGAGAAAATATTAAAGAAATTTAATCAGTTTAATTGTAATCCTGTAAAAACACCGGTAGATATAAATCTACATTTATCGAAAAATAAGGGTGAAGTAAGGGTGAAGTTGTATCTCAACTAGAATACTCTCAAATTATTGGAAGTCTGATGTACTTAATGAATTGTACTCGACCAGACATAGCTTACTGAGTGAGTAAATTGAGTAGGTATACTAGTAACCCAGTATTAGATCACTGGAAGGCAATAGTTAGAGTTTTAAGATATTTGAAATACACCCTAAACTATGGGTTACACTATACAAAATATCCAGCTGTACTTGAAAGGTATTGTGATGCTAACGGGATATATGATACAAAGGATTCTAAATCCGCATGTGGATATGTATTCACTTTTAGAGGAGGAGTTGTGTCTTAGAAATCATCCAAGCAAATGTGCATTGCTAGATCCACAATGGAATCAGAGTTTATAACTTTAGATAAAGCCTGTGAAGAAGCAGAGGGGCTTCGACAATTCTTAAAGGATATTCCAATGCGGTCAAAACCTGTGCCAGCTATTTGTATCCATTATGATAGTCAGTTAGCTATTAGAAGTGCACAGAATGATATGTATAACGGTAAGTCTCAACATATACGTCGAAGACATAATACCGTGAAACAGTTGCTCTCAAATGGAGTTATCCCCATAGAGTATATAAAGTCAAAAGACAATCTAGCAGATCCGTTTACTAAAGGTTTGACTAGAGAGTAAGTGTATAATTCATCAAGGGGAATGGGCTTAAAGCCTAACAATTAAGAGTTACCACAATGGAAACCCAACCCAGCTGACTGGAGATCCCAAGATCTAGGTTCAAAAGGGACAACCTAATTGTGTGTGACTCAGAAGAATCACTAAGAAGATAATTCTCTTACCCATTCCTATGATGAGACGGTGATGCCTGCAGCGTGACCAGGTTAAGCTAAGCTTTTAATGATTCTTATATCTTGAATTATTCAAGTGGAGTATAGCAGGATACTTTAAATAAGAATCACCTATATGAGTGTAGAAGGGGCCGCTTCTATGAGAATGATAAGGCAAAATTCTCTAGAGCATTCATGAAAACCAGGTTTGTTCAGTGCCAAAATGAATACAATCATGAGAATAAAAAATGTTTGGAGGGAAACCGTGTGAATTCTATTGTCTAGGTTTGCATAAAAAGCTGAACAGTTCAAGACATCATGTTCACTGATTAGCCAGCAAATCCGATAGTTTTTCACTAAGGAAGGTTCAAGGCCACAAGCTACCTCTCCTGATGCGGGGACACTCCTTATTTCTCTCTTGAGTCTACATTTATCATATGCATAGTTAACCAGCCAATTTTCATTCATGTGGGGGATTGTTATATTTTGAGCTTAATATAAGCTAATGTAGCTTTATTTTAATGTGGGTCACACAAACCTTTTGAGGTGGGTCCATATTAGATTGAAATACATTTATATAAATAAGGAGGTTAATGTATAGTTTTTGAAAAGCTCAAGATATTAATGTTTTGAATGAGAAATTATAGTGGATAATCACCTACTTGAAAATGGTTGAAGATGGTAGTCATCATTGTCCCGCATTGGAAAAATAGTGGAAAGCTAGTGTGTTAATATACTCTTACCTTGGATCTATGGGTTGGGCCCCAGAGGGTACCAAAGTTTTGTGAGGGGAGAGGACCTCCCAAACTTGGGCTTGGTCCAAACCACACAAGCGAGCGCTCGTCCGCACCGCACCTAACCGGGCCGGGTGGGGTGGGGTCATCTAGACCGACCCATTATCTTTTTTGGGCCAAGTCTGATTACCATGTGAAGAGTCATGCCTGTCCGGTTTGTTTCTAAAAGGTTGCACCTCTCCAGGAGGGTTATGTCTGTTCGGAAATAGCTAAAGGGTTGCACCTCTGTAGAGATTTGTGTTTGGTGCCTTTCTGCAATTCGTGAAAAGGCACCAGTGAGTCTATAAATAGGACATAGTCATAAACTATTTATTCATTCATTTTCATAGCATTTCTACATACTGTTATTGAGAGAGAGATAGCATTTCTGGTTCGCCGAGTCTGCAGATTGTAGTGCTTCCTCTGCAAATGTGATCATTGTATTCTGGGAGTCAGACACTCATCAGACTCCAAGCACCAAGTGGAGGGGCGATATCTGTCTTAATGACAAAGTGTCAAACACTTGCCTTGATCGGTTTCTACTTCAATCAATTTCTGCTGCGAGTTTACTTCAAGTTTTTGGACGACTTGTAAGTCATTTATTTAAGTGCAATTATGGTATATATTTAGTGTTAGTCTTCTTCATCTTTTAGGTATATAATTTTGTAAATTACAGAATTAATATACATTCTGTTTTGTTCTTTTAATTTGATTGTTTTGTTATTTAACACAATATTATCAAATTCTAGATAATCCAAATTCCAAGTTCAAATTATCCAACAAAATCAGCATATGTGCACTAGATCAGGATTATATATATATATATATATATATATATATATATATATATATATATATAGGGTTAAGTGCGTTTTATTATCACAAACTTTTTCCAAAGTTTCAATATGGGCCCCAAACTTTTAATTATTGTAATTTAATGTCAAATGAAAAAAAAAAAAAAAAGCTTTAATGTAGGCCAAATCGTGACGGCTGTTAGATGAACTAATGAAAAGTCACATGGATGCTGACGTGGTGTTGACATGGCATGTTAGTGGTCATCATTTGAGAAAACTTCACGAGTTAATTTACATTTCAGTAACTTGAACTTTATACAAAGTTTCAATTTGGTCAAAACTTTTAATTGTTGCAATTTAATGCCAAATTAAAAACTAAAGCTTTAATGTAGGTAAACAAAAATATTTAAAAAAAAAAAAATTAAGGGTCTTCACTGAGTTTAGGAAAAATTACAAAATCTACCTTAGATTTGGAAAATGTTATCGCTTCCCTAATTGTGGACACCCCATTTTTACCAATTATCTCTATCATATGTTCATGCAAATGATTAACTAGAATAGTTGATCATTTGGTGAGGAATTGGCTTTGTTAAGACCAAATTGCCCAAATTGCCTTTTTCTGAGGAAAATGACAATTCATTATTTCATGTGTACATTTGGATTGGAATCAACCTATTTGTATTGCATTTTACTTTTGAGGTGTTTTAGAACATCCCTGTAAATTTTCATGGCATTCTGATGAGAGCTCGATAGGTAATTAGGGTTTTTGAGACTTGAAGGGCATTTTCGTCATTTTTCTCGTATAATTTCCGAATGACCTTCGAATTTGAAACGGATTGTTTCATAAGGTTTATATGGATGTGTGGAGTGTATTTGGAGTGCCAATTGAACTTTTGAATGGTTGGGATAGATTCGCCCAAAATCGATCCCATGGGTAAGAATGAGCCAAATTAGGGTTTTATTCAAATCGACCGTGAATTGGTCATTTTCACCAAAGTTAAAGATTTTCAAAACATGCTTTCAAGTACCAATTTCATATTAAAACCATGTTTTTAGAAGTGGTGCAAGCCTGATTGATTAATTTTACAAAACAAGGAATGGTCATATGACCAATTTTGGCACAATCGGGTCAATTGGCTAGCTTTTTGCTAAAACCCTTGACCATGGTCAAGTATTTTTAACCCAAAAACATTCTTAAAATGTGAAGGATCAAAACACGGTCGTTTTGAGCCCTGAACCATCGAATTTGAATCAGATTTGACCAAAATATGGCCAAAATATGAAATCCCATTGAAAATGGGCAAAATTTGGGAAGTCACTATGGTGACCGTCCTAGCTAGGACGGCCAACTGTCCAGCCTTGGATGGTCACCAGGATGGTCGACCCCATTTTTCATTTTTGGAAGATTTGAGGCTCTCCCACCCATTTTGGCCGATTTGATTGGTTTTTTTTTTGAATAAATTCGAAAGGGATTCAGCTT
>JAESVK010000951.1:0-24387 GCA_017140935.1 Hamamelis virginiana
CGACGACTTTAATTTATATAATCTGCACAGATTTCTTGAAACAGAGATTTTAACCCATTTGTACAGATCTTTACGAAAAACGACATTTATTATATAATTATTTATATAAGAGAACACAGTAATACCATAGTTTGAAGGTATGATTGTGATACAATCAACACATATGTAAAGTCCCTCATAAAAGAATATGGCCTTTAAGAATCAAAGCCATGAAATTCAGGCAAAAGTCGAATCATTTCAGGTTTTAAGATAAAACGACTGGTCTCTTAAGATGGGACTATACATGATGGAGTAGTGGTTCAATGAGGGTTGAAGATTTCCCTCAAAGTCCTTCCCAAATTAACCATAGGGATATCGGGTTGTCAATTCTGCTGCATGTTTTGTTGAAAATTTTGATTCCTATTTCCCCCACTAGGTGCAGGGGTTGCCGGCGGAATGACATCATCCCTTCGCCCTTGAGGTTCATTTGGAAAGTCTTGATCATTTGCATTTCTTTGAAAATGTTGGTTTTGATTGTGCTCCATTGATGGAGATGAAGGTTCAGCCAAGTTAGGTCTCAAATTTGGATTTTCAAGTTCTTATTGTGGCCAATTTCTTATAAGTCGGTTTCCCTCACCACGAGTCCATGTCGACATGCTACAATTATACACAACGAATTACACTACAAAGAATTTCTTTTTACACTAAAAGTTAGGAAAAACTTACCGGATTCGCAATGCAATTGCGAATTACCACTAGCTCTAAAAGGATCCTTAGGTATTAATATCCAATGAATGTGCAAGAATTGTAAATCATGGGGGGTTTGTTGATTGATTTGATTGGGTAACCGATTGGTCTTGATAATTAACACAAAGAAAGCAAGTGATAGGATTCTAGGGTTTCCACTCATCCACAACTAGGTAACAAGCATCTCTCATTGAT
Source organism: Hamamelis virginiana (assembly GCA_017140935.1). Lineage (NCBI taxonomy): Eukaryota > Viridiplantae > Streptophyta > Magnoliopsida > Saxifragales > Hamamelidaceae > Hamamelis > Hamamelis virginiana. The sequence continues at coordinate 922 of JAESVK010000951.1, forward strand.
GAACTCATCTTGGATCCATTGAAGAATGGTCTTTGATGGATGATACAACTTTAAAAGCTTTTATAACAAAGAAGGATAGAAGAATGATAGTAAATGCTTACTTGGGTATTTTAACAAACACTTAGAGTGCATATAGGTTCAAGCACAATGTGTACCAAGATTAATTCACTTGTTCACACATTGTCAAGAAGATGCCAAACTAAGCATTATGAAGAGGTAGTGAGTATTTATCATCATACAACTTCCATTAAAGCACAAAGAGATGAGAGAGTGTTGTTACCTTGGTTGGTGATGAGTTTCCACCGTTCGAATCCTATCTTGGAAGTTTAGAACTCCATTAAAGCTAGGTTATGAACCATAAATGCAAGAACAACAACCATAAATGCAAAAGAGATGAAAATAAATGCTATTGATTGATTAAAAGACAAATAAACAAAGTTCAAACACTAAATAACAAGTTTAAGGAACCAAACTAAGGTTTACAAGTGATCAACAACAACAACAAAGTGAAATCTAATCTAAACTATGGTGAAAACCCTAAAAAGATAAGAGACCGTAAGTTAAACTAAGCAAACCTAAGAGAAAACTAAGTTAGAATCTAAACTAAGTGGAGAGAGCTCCCTTGTCCAGCTGAAAATGAGGTTTTATACCTCTTTTTGGGGTTACAAAGATTATATGGGAAATTACAAGATTGCCCTTTGACTAACAATTGAAACTGCCCACGGCTTGCACTGCTGAAGGGAGCATGTACTGATACATGCTAAACACTAGATTGATACAGGCTCACTCACATAAGTGGAGAAATCTGGAAAAAGTATGTATTGATACATAGAACGACTGTACCAATACATACTTGCTGAAAAGCATTAAGAAGTAATCCAAAGAGCCCACACTCCATTCCAAGCACTTGATCAACATTGAAGACTTGAGAAACCTCCTTCAAGCTTGCTCCATTGCTAGCAATTCTTATGCATGATGGTTTTTGCCTAAAGTCCCCATTTTTACCTAAAATAAAGAAAACACTAGAAAAAAGTAAAATGGAACAAATAAAGATAGTTAAAGATTCTAGTTCTACAAAATGAGGCAAAAGATCATTAAATATATGCAAGTATATGTGCTCAACAATATCAACCCATAATAGTCATGTACACATGCCTCTGCCCATGAAATGGATCAATGCCAATTTTCCCATCTCAAACAAAAACAACCTAGAAAAAAAGCCTATGGAATCTATGTTATATATATGCCCTAAAACCAATCCTGAAGGGCATATCAATTTCATATTATATTATGTTTAGAAGGTATAACTTATCTTATCTTTTTAAACATATATGAGGGTATAAATGATAAAAGAAATATACATCTCAAGTTGTTGAGATTGGGAGACTGATATTTCTCATACACATTTATTCTAAAGAGTTCTTACTCATAGGTTTATTAAAGTGGACATTTATAAACCACTAATAGTAGCACAGATTTATACTAACTCCACTGGGAGGATAGGTAGACTTTTTTATCAGTGTAGTGACACTATAGTTAATATGTGGGTGCATATTAGAGAATATGTACACTGAACATGATCTGCGAGAATATTACTATGGAGGTTATGTCAAAGGAATATTCTTATGTTACGTCCATTTATTTGGTAGTCCTTCGACCTGAGACACCATAGCTGTCTTATGCATAGGTTGCTAGGGTTTGATAGTATCTCGTACAGCCTTAACCATAAGGATGTAATCGGTACTCATTGGCTCTAATAAGTTATGCATGAAGATAAATGAGTGTGCAATAAGGAATCATCACTCTCACTTTAATGAGAGAGAATGTCAGGATAATTTCACAAAGGTAACTCTCAATTTGAATCTCTCGCCAGAGTGATAGGTAAACTGTGAAAAAAGTTTCACTGGACTTACCTTATTGAGATTATATTTTGTGGAACATATATCAAGTTGTTAAGATAGGGTTTGACTTATAACCATATCTATTATCTTAACAGTGACATTAGGGGATGAAGGATTAAGTAACAATAAGGGTTCATTTAGTTCTGCTATTCACCCACACCTAGGGTACGTCATGATATATTGCTAGATGTCACTCATGACTAGTGAAGGCCTATTGATAAAGTGCTATCAATGAGGGAAAAATTGGAATTGTTCCAATTGAACCATAAATAGAAAGTTTTTATTTTAGGAGACATCGAGATAGATGTCCTGTCCACTACTAGGTTGGGGTGAACCCAATGGGTCACACACATAAAGGGCATAAGTGAGTCTCTTGAATTAAAGAGAGAAGGGAATATTCTAATTTATAATTAAGCATGGGCCTTATTATTAATTGTTAATAATTAAGGGGCTAAATTATAAATATGAATTGTATTAATGGAAACCTTAGTGGTTCTCTATAAATACAAGATGATAGGTCAAGCTAGCACTAAGCAACCTACTCATCAAAAGAAGGAGGCAAAAACTAGAGTGAGAAACCCTAGGGCCGTGACCTAGCTCTCTCCCTCTAAATCGTGTGCTCCCTCTCCCCTCTCCTAGCTTGTCTCTTCCAAACGTTGTGAAGTGCAAGGGTTCTTGAGGTCTTGTGTTCATGTGGATACCATTGGAGGCTCCATCCTTTTGGAGCTTTTTGACAATCGCTAAAACAAAAGAGGTTCTAGTAAGTATGCATTTAAGTTGTTTAAATTCATTCTTAGTTTGTAAAATCATGATCCGATGCTTAATCGAAATTCTGCTAGATTTTGATGGAGGATTCAACTGTTGTAAAAATTTTGTTACAAGTCTTTCGCTGCGAATCCATTCCATTGATTTCCTTTCAATCTATAGATACATGCTTCTGCCAATGCCTCATACCCATATTCATAGATACATGCGTATTCACATAGATACATGTGTTTTCACATATACGTGACCCATACCCATATTCACAGAGATGTATCCAACAATATCATATATGTATATACACGAATCAGTCCAGAAACCAAACCAAAATCAAATATTCTGTAATCCCTGTGTCAGAACCCAAAATGTTTCATCCATTGATGGAAAAAAATGATCTTTAGCACTAATCTATCATGAATCTTTCAAAATGACAGTGAAAAATGAAATCCTATTATTTCAAATAAAAAAAAAAACATTAAAAAACAAGTTTCTTACTATATTTTGCCATAGACGGCGGTTTTCTCTTTGTCGGCATGCCAGAGAAGATGAATGGCACTGTTGATCTTGGGTCTTCGTCTGATGCAACAGAGACTCTCTCTTCCAACTGGTTTCCACGAGCAATGAAAATGGGCCGTCTGCGCAAACATGACACACTTTGATGACACATCCCAAAAATCTCACCCAGAATGTAGGCTTGATTTAGGTTAGGGCGATTTTGATTTTATCCGCACCATTTTTAAAACTATATTTCATTTTAAATGGAGGGTATTTATGTCCATTTCTTACTAATTGCGTAGATTCATGTATTTGTAAATCTAATAGGGGTCTCTTGGTATATCCATCTTATACCAAGGTCCTATTAGTATAAAACCCTAAAAATAAAGGCCCCACAACAGTCCAATTTTCATCTACCAGCAAGTGAGAAAAACAAAATAGGGCCCCCACACAAGTCTAGTGACTTAGCTAGCAACTATAACTAGCAAGTGGGCCCTCCAATTCTCTCTCTCTTTCTCTCTCTCTCTGTTATAAGTGCTTATTTACTTTTTTTTTTGCTTTTTCAAAAATTTGCAACACTTAATTTCTTAGCAAAAAAGTAGAATTACTTTTTGATTTTTTGCTTTTTTCAAATTAGCAATATATGATTTCTTAACAAAATAGCAAAAAAAAAAAAAAATGTAATGTTTGGTTTTTTAACAAATAATCAAATATTACTAAGTTTAGAAAAGAAAAAAAGTACTTTTAAAAAGTTCAACCAAACAGTGCTTTAGTTGAAGCTCCACTTTGGCAGTTCCTCAATTCTGCTCCACAAACTAAACCGAATTTCTCTTTTTTCTCATTCTCTCTCTTCTCTCTTCTTAATTTATTGTTGTTGTCAATTATTTGTAAGATTGAGATTTTTATTTTGCCTAGATCATGATTAAACGATTACAATTTGTGTCTCATTTAGTTTTTCAAGTTGTTAAGACTAAAATTTATATGATTATATGTTTCCATTAAAATATGTCTCTTCTATTAATTTTTTAAAATGAACTTTTCTTTAGTTATAATGTTTTTTTTTTTTTTTTTTTTTTGTTTTATAATTTTTAAAAAAAGATGGGAAGGATTTTTGCTTTTTATTCACTCATATTTCTGATTGAATGTCAATACTGTTAAAATCATGCAAAATAGCTCATTTTATGTTTCATTACCCGTTATCCGATGAGGCTCTATATGTGGAATTATTGATTATTTTACGTGCAATTTTTTATCGTTATACAGTAGGTCATCCCTCATGCAAAAAAAAGATACTTAAATATTTTACAAGTAATTATTTTAACGATATATATAATAGGGCCCCATTTTAAAAGTTTGCTTAGGGCCCCTCAAATCTCAAGGTCGGCCCTGACCATCCATGGCTCCCAAATTTGGTAATGGCACCAATGCCTCGCATATTCGGGAAATTATTTGGCAATTGCCATCTCTTTCCAAGTACAGTATATCATACTGAAAGGAATTGTTCGAAATACATGGAATCGCAGCGGAAGACAAAATAAAACTTTTTAAAATTGATGATTCCATCATCGAATATCCTAACCATGATCGTACAAGCATAGGGACATATGATTTACATATAAGCATATATATTTATCAAACATAAATAAATCTTACTTGATACGCCTTTCGATTTGCAATTGTTGATCTCGAACTTCAAACGGATGAAGTCTCCAACGAAGTCCACACGAACACAAAACCGCTTGAATCCTTGAAGCTTCTCAACAATGGAAGAATCAAGCTTGAGAGAGGGAGAGAAACTTTTTTTCTAAAGTGAGGATGGAGGCTTAGTGCTAGCATGTCACAAGCTCTAGTATTTATAGAAAACCCCTAGGGTTTCTATTTAATACTTATTTCCAAAAGTAACTTAATTCCTTTTATATATTACTAATTAATATATAACTTAAATCCTTATATATATTCACAAATAATATATAAGGTTATTATTGGAATTAGTTTTAGGAAATTCCCTTCTCTCTTTAATTCAAGAGACTCTCTTATGTTCTTTGTTTGTGTGTGACCCATTGGGTTCACCCCAACCTAGCAGTGACTAGAGACATCTCCATGTCTCCTAAAATAGAAACTTTCTATTTAAAGGTTTAATTGAAACTATTCCAATTATGCCCTCATTGATAACACTTATCAATAGGCTTTCACTGGTCATGAGTGACGTCTAGCAATGTGTCATGACGTGCCCTAGGTTTGGGTGAATAGCAGAACTATGTGAACCATTCTTGTTACTTAATCCTTCATCCCCTAATGTCACAGTTAAGATATTTAGGGTATGGATATAAGTCAAAACCCTATCTTAACTTTCTTGTCATATGTTCTTCAAATTATAATCTCAATAAGATGAACCCTATGAAACCCTTTCATATTTCATCTATCACTCTGGCCAGAGATTCACATTGAGAGTTATATTTGAGAACTGACCCTGACATTCTCTCTCATAACACTGAGAGTGATGATTCCTTATTGACCACTCATATGCCTTCATGGAAGACTTATTAGAGCCAATGAGTGCCGACTACAACCTTATGATCAAGGCTGTATAAAACACTATCAAACCCTAACAACTCAAGCATAAGACATCCATGGTGTCTCAGGTCTTAGGATTACCAAATGGACGTAACATAATAATATTCCTTTAACTTAATATCCATAGGAATATTCTAGTAGATCATGTTCAGTGTACATATTCTCTAATATGCACCCACAGATTAACCTAAGTGTCACTACACTGATAGGAAAGACTACCTATCCTCCTATTGGAGTTAGTTTAAATCTGTGCTACTCTTGTCGGTTTAATAAATGTCCTCTTTAATAAACCTATGAGCAGGAACACTTTTAGAATAAATGTGTATGAGAAATATGAGTCTTCATATCTCAACAAACTTGAGATACATATTTCTCTTATCATTTATTCATGGACATTATCGTATATATAATTGAATATACAGACGATAAGCAGTACCTTCTTATCCTAATATGAAATAGATATGCACTTTAGGATTGGTTTTAGGGCATATCTCTAACACATACCTCCTTCTAATTTAAAGCCCATTTGAGTACAATGGAGTCAAGTATAAATGCTCCCCATTGGAGCATAGTAGTGTTAAATACGGGAGGAGCTCCCATTTTAGCACTGTAGCACTCCCAAATATGGAAATGGAAGCTCCCCATTAGAGATGCTCTTACATTCCAAAACAGTATATTCATCGGTAAAAAAAGGAGAATAACGATACCCAGCTTCAGTAAAATTCATACTTACCTACTCATCTTCTTTCATAAACCTGAGATTTTGGCATGTAATTCTAAGCATGTTCACTGTTGCCCTCCTCCCATTTTAGCGCTGTAGCACTCCCAAATATGGAAATGGAAGCTCCCCATTAGAGATGCTCTTACGTTCCAAAACAGTATATTCATCGGTAAAAAAAGGAGAATAACGATACCCAGCTTCAGTAAAATTCATACTTACCTACTCATCTTCTCTCATAAACCTGAGATTTTGGCATGTAATTCTAATCATGTTCACTGTTGCCTCTAGGTCCCACCACCTTACCACCGGTGCAGTTAGCCCTTGGAAAATTACCTCCACTTGACTGATGTAAGGATTTGGCATTATCATCTCCGGTCGATCTTGTTGTTTTGTAGGATCAGGAGGATCAATCTATTTCAAGATCAGATGATGAATGTGTGGCATTAAATGAGGGTTTGTGAGCTTAACCACGATTTGATTATCTAGGTGAAGTTGCTTTGTATCCTCGTGGCCTCTGCCTAAAAGATTTTCCCCCTTTCTCAATCGAAATATTGAGATTAAGGTGTTTGTTCTCCTTATTTCCAGACACTTTGAAATTCTCTTTATTTAGCATTAACCCCAAATTTCTCTCAAACCGCTTTTTTCCATTGATGAAACTTCTTTTTTGATTGGATCAAGGGAGTCGTTATTGCAACCCCTCAATGTGTTAAACAAACCCCAATTTTTAGTAAGTAAACCCCACACACTTCCAAAAATACCCTCAACCCCATTTTAATCCTAAAAATCTATATGTACACCCCTTAATGTTCTGATTTTATTAGTATAACATTTACTGAATTTTTTGATTTTATTGATATAATATTTTTTTAATTGTTCTGACTTTATTGATAGAACATTTGCAAAATGTTATGATGTTATTGATAGAATAATTTTTAAATATTCTAAGTTTATTGAACGAACATTTTCTATAGAACATATATAAAATGTTTTGTTCTGGTTCTCAAAACAAGCCGCGATTTTGAAAAAAAAAAAAAAAAAACACATTAATAGCTCAAAAACACTTACGTTTTTACTTCCATTACCCTCTTGGATGTCTATTATGGTCTCCAAAGTTTCTAAACCATCCAATGGTTGCAAAAAGACTAAAACTTAGTACAAATATGTGAGAGTGGATGTTAGTAGATGGTTAGGGTTTAAGTGGGGACGTAAAATGAGAAGAAATGAGAAGATGGAAGATGGTAGGGAAATAAAAGATGATGTTTTATTTTATTTTATTGTGGGGTGTAGATATCTAAATTGGTTAGTCAGAGTTGGTATTTTAAAAGTTAATATGTCCTTCAAGTAATGATATTTTTGGAAGATAAAAGTATGGGATTTGCTTAGTACTTGGAGGGGTTGCAATAGCCGCACCCTTGGATGAATTTCAACCTTCTTTACCACAGGTTCAGTAGAAGGCCCATTCCCAACAGTTTCTTCCTCCAATTTTTTTTTCCGACTATGTGATTCAACTTCCTTCAAAACATTATATCTTAATCCTTCCTCTTTTTTAGAGAAATTGTATGTAGCTCATTCTTTTGCTCTGGTGGCCCATTGTCAGATCCAGTCTCAGTTTCTAATCTTCGTTCCCTCCTCGATCTATTTCTTCTTCCAAACTCTTGTGCATTTCCCACCCCAGTGGAATGCACACCAGTTGTAAACCCTTGTATTTTCCCATTTTTATCCTGGAAATTAGAGGTTTGGTTAAGGTTACCAAATCTTCCATTGGTTTGCATATATTGATCTAACCTTACACAGAACCAATTCTGAAAAGAATCTCTTCATCAAAATATTCAACAGGCATTTCTGAGTAATTGAACCAATTATGCAAAGTTGGATTAGGTGCACCTTATAATAGTACATTAACCTGTATATTATAAATATAAAATAATATAATATCAATTATATAAGAATTCATTAAAATTGATTATCCTTCATTCAGCCCCACCCATCCTTCTGTCCTTTTATTATTATATATATGAAATATTGGTAATTTTCTAAGGGAGAGAGTGGGGGCATAGAAAGCAAAGTCTAGGTTGCTGTTTAGGTATTGGGAAAGAGAAGCAGCCAATTAGGAGATAAGACTTGTGAAAGGAAGAGTCGGATTGCAAATGATGGAGAGAAAGAGACGGATACCGAAACCTCTGCAACATCTTCATCCTCTTCATCTTCTATTTCTCATATTTATAAATGTTTTATGCTTGGTTCCACTTTCATATTCATATGATTCATATGGAGATATTGATGAAGAAGCAGCAGCAGCAGCAATTGTTGGGTACGGCTATAGAATTGGATCTATGAGTGTTGGTGAATATGGCAAATCCTTCACTGCTCACCTTCAACTTATCAAGCCTTCCTCCATTTTTGGACCTGACATTCACAATCTTACCCTTTTCGCCAGGTATGTACTCTTTATCTAACTTTCAACGCTGCTAATTAACATAACATCACCACTATATTACTTTAATTATATTATTTTCTTATAGAAATTAAAATATATTACTGAATAATGAAAAACACTGTTCAACAAATACGATCACATTAGTGATGGCACTCTGTTTTAGCAGAGTAATCAATTTTGTTCTTAACGTTGACTCCTTGGTGGTGCATTTTAATTGAATCAAAGTTCTTGTCATCTAATTTTTTGCATTTTAATATTTTTATATTCTAATTTTTAGATTAGGAAAATAATTTGGTCCATTGGGAATGGGGATGGGGCGGGTCCCAGCCATGACCTAATTAGCGGTATATTCCAATTTTGAACCCATCTAGCATTCTAGCTTGTGTTCAAAAAATAATTCCAAACCTGTTTACAGTTATTTAATTTTGTTAAATTAAATATGAAAATAAGAACATAAAAGTTGAGTAATGATTTAGTCAGCTAATGCTGACTTAGATCTAAGTCAACTAAGCACTTATGGCCATTGGATCATCTCATTACTTAAAAAAGTCTTCATTCATGAGATGATTCAATAGCCATAAATCTTAACTGACTTAGATCTAAGTCAATATTAATTGACTAGATCATTTCACCATAAAAGTTAAAATTATTTTTAAAAATAATAAAACAAAAGATTATAAAATCTCTCCAATTCTCAAATGGATCAAATTTAAAATTGTACTCCGTAAACTCATACTCGTCCTAATCCCAAGCAACAGAAAACATTTGTCTTAACTTTTAGTACAATATATTCTTGAATCTATCTATCCCAATATGATGGAGTCATCGAGAGGACTTACATAATAGAAAAAAAAAAAAAAGTATTTTATAAAAAATGACTGTTGGATTAACATGATTTTTTGTATTAATAACTTACATAAGTGGTGCATCTCATACAACGGTCGTTTTTTAAAATGTCATTGTCATTATTATTATACTTGGATATTAACAAATAATAGAATTTTTAATATTGAGATATTTAAAATCTGACGATTGGATCACTGTGATTTTTGGTATCTATGATTTATATAAATTGTGTATCTAATCCAACGGTCGTTTTATCAAAATCTCAATCCCTTTAAATTTTTTATTAGTATTTGAATTTTTTTTATGTAAATAAAGAGTAGAGTAAGAGGGTAACAAGTAAATTTATAATATCTATTTTTTTCTTTTTTTTTACTATTGTATTATAAATTTATAATGTTGCAAAAGCTCAAAAAGAATATTACATGTTGAATATAGCCATATAATAATAATAAATATATTTTAATAATATCGGATTTTGGATTGGACATGCAGATGGGATATTCAGATTGGAATTCGGATCGAACCATATTACAAAGGACCAAATTCGACGATCAGTCCAAATTCAATTTGGATTGAGAAATTTGGACCAGGACCAATCTAAAATTAATTCGAACTGGTTCCAATCTGGTTCGAATTGACCAAATCGAATCTCGAATTAACCGGTTCCGAGTTGCACCCCTAAAGAGGAGTGGTGGTGCGGTGGTGCCCTTTTTTCATTGGTAGTCTCTCTAGGGGCATCAGGAGTGCTACTCAACTCATAAGATTTTTCTAAAAAAAAATATACAATCTCAATCTTTTAAATATATGCTTACATAAATATAAAATTAATAAATAATTGTAGAATATATATTTTAAAAAATTGATCATTGAATTAGATATTACAATTAATGCATGTCAAAAATTATGATAATCGAACATAAATAAAATATTTAGAGTAGAAAACTGTAACAATTAAAAATTATGCGGATTCATTTGGTGATAATAAATAAAGTAAGCATTTGAGGGACAAGAAAGGACTGCTGATATCATTTCATTTCCAAGCCTTTATTAATTTATTTTATTAAATTTTTTTAAAAAAATTAATAAATTTATTTATTTTTTCTTATTTTCTAACAAATTTTGTACCAATCAATTTGTATACTCTCTGCTCAGCTTGGAGACAAATGAGCGTCTCAGAATTCGCATTACAGATTCCGACCATCCCAGATGGGAAATTCCCCAACAAATTCTTCCCCGCCAAACACACTTTCCCCACCGTTCCCTGCCGGAAAACCATCAAACCTTGCCGGAAAACCTCTTCCTCTCAGACCCCAATTCCGATCTCATCTTCACTCTACACAACACCACTCCCTTCGGCTTCTCCGTTACTCGCCGCTCCTCCGGCGACATTCTCTTCGATACCTCGCCGGACACGTCAGATTCCGGCACCTTTCTGGTTTTCAAGGACCAATACATCCAGCTCTGTTCATCTCTCCCAAAGTACAGGTCCTCTCTATATGGCCTGGGCGAGCACACCAAGAAGAGCTTTAAACTCGCATATAACCAGACACTGACATTGTGGAATTCTGACATCGCCAGCGCCGATCCCGATTTGAATCTTTATGGGTCTCATCCATTTTACATTGACGTCCGATCGCCGGATTCTGAAGGCAGAGTACCTGCGGGAACTACTCATGGGGTTTCGTTGCTTAATAGTAATGGAATGGATGTTATATATAATGAGGATAGAATAACTTACAAGGTCATTGGTGGGGTTATTGATTTGTACCTTTTCGCCGGACCGTCGCCGGAAATGGTCATACAGCAGTATACAGAGCTCATTGGCAGGCCCACCCCAATGCCCTACTGGTCTTTTGGTAAGTACTTGTTTTTTTGTTTGATATTTCGTTGCTCTCTGTTTTTGGTAATATATAATGATGATGACAATATTCAAAAAAGTTGCTATCGAAGTGCACTTTGATAATGTTGCTATCAGTATAATCTAGAATTAGGTATTTACCTGAAAGCTCATAGTTAACAATTTTCCAATAAGTTATGAACATTTGAATCATAATATTTAATACACTTAGGCAAGTCCAGGTAATGCCTTTGTTTATTGATACAGAATATACATGTCCTGCATAATATGCATTGCGTTATTGATCTGCCATGATTTTTGGACACAAACGCAAATGTTGTGTCTGTCATGGACACCAGCTACTAGACACAGCACCTCTTCAAAATCTAAACATGGGGACACAATTTTAGGCATTTTTTTTTTTTTTAAATTATTATATCAAACATATATTCTATCTTTGTTTCGTTTAGTGTAGGTGTGTGTTAGAACCTTAAAAAAAAAAAAAAAAAAATTAATAAAATAAAATACTGCAGAAAATATTGGGAACTGCATAGTTGGACAGTGAGCGCCTAGAGTAGTGTCCAGAACTCCAGGCATTCTCCTGGACACTTGCCTAGGTTCAACTTTGACAACAGACTTAGGACATGGGTTTCAACTTATCTATGTTTTCAACCCCAGTTTCATTTTGATATTTGCATGTTGGAAGTCAATTATCAATTGTGTATATCTTGCTTGCATTAAGTTTGTTTGGACTTAATGTCAGTTCGTAATGTATCTAAACTTCTTTCTCTTAATGATGCTTTGAGTTAAAGAGTTCTTGAATTGTGATGATGCAAATGGTTTTCATTATGAAGGTGTGGCCAATATATTAAGCAAATCAAGCTTTAGTTTTCTTAGTTCTTAAGCATTTATGATAGAATAATTCCTGACTTGGGACGACTTGAGATAGGACGTTCCCATGAGGAATTTTGGGGATAGTTTTATTCCTTTGATTCTGAATCCTCATTGTTATTATGCACCCAAATAGAAGAGATGGGTTTGGGCTGGACATCCAAATTTCTTTACATGCAAATACACCTTGAGAAACTGTCATGTTGAAAAGTGTGCCTACGAGCATGTGCCCATATAAAAATGGAGCCCCTCTAGCTTTACATTCTTATATTCCCATCTGCTTAAACTTGAATTCTGCCCAGCAAAGTTGACAAACTCTTATCTCTTGCTGATGCAGATCTTTTACAAAACTAAATAGGCTGGACTTCTTACAATTTTGTGTTTACTTCCACAGGATTGTTATGAATTTTCAAATTGAAGTTTAGATTTATAGGAATGTACTGCTTTAATTGTGTTTGAATGAGAAATTAAAAGTTTGCTTCGTTATTTTTGGGATGGGTTGGGTGATGTCTAAATCGGTGTGCCTATTGATGATAGGCCGGTGGTGTAAGTGTAGTAATAGGAGATGGTGCTCCATGTTATCTTCTGTACTCTCTGGAAAGAATGGAATGAGCATATGTTTTGATGGGGTAGAGCTTTCTATTGGGTTATTAAATAATAGTGTAGTTAGATCTCTTTTTGTATGGAAAGGGTTGCATGCTTTTGAAAACTAGATGTCTTTCCACACACACACACACACACACATATATATATATGGTCAGGTTCCGGTGACACATGATTCTTATCCATGGTTAGACACATGGTTTGCAAAACACAACATGGGGCATTTATTTTGAGAAACCGACCATTGGATGAGATTATCCGCTTATACAAATATGCATTCCAAAAATCACATTGATCTAATGGCCATTTTTAAAAAATGCCACAACTTTCAGTAAAATTATGAAAATTTGTGAAAAACTGTCACAGTTGGTCTTCTGAAAAATCAACTGTTAGATCAATGTGATTTTTGACATGCATGATGTCTATAAGCGGAACATCTAATCCAACAGTTAGTTTCTTGAAATACCTATCCCACTTTGGGTTTTACAAACCATGGGTATGAACCATGTTTCATTCAAAGACCCATGCATATATATATATATATACTAATTTAAAGAGGACCCGAATCCCTTTTTGTAGTGCTCTCTCTCTCTCTCTCTCTCTTCTAGTTGCTCTTAACTCTTTTTTTTTTTTCTTTTAATAATTTATAAATCTTAACTTGGTTTAATTGCACCATCCCTCACTTGCTCTATTTCAAACCCTTCCCTTTTTCCATTGAGAAACGGTTGCATATCATAGAGCATGGGGCTTGTGCGTTTTTGAGAGACCGTTGAAACTGTTTGTGCTTGTAACTTACTTGACATGTTAAGAGTGATGAATGATGTAAGACACATGGGATGTACAAGTTTGGCATTTAAGCCCTAAGAGGGGACAATGCCAATAGCTGTTTTTATTTATGTAACAGTAAGATCCAACATGCTTAAAACAGAAATGGGATCATTTTGGAATTAATATTCTCATGCGTCTGTAGGCCGAAAACTTGCCTGTGAATCTGCTTTTCTTAATATAATAGTTTCATTAAATTTGTACCTTTCTTTTGCTGAGAAAATGTGGGAAATGAACAGAAATCTTAATTGTTGAATTTTAGATTTTTCATCATTTGGAACTTTTGAAAATTTAAGCTCCACTTAATTGAGTCTAATTTAACTATTTGGCTTGCTTGAGTCTGATTCTTCATTTTTTGGAGACCAGAAATAAAAGAATACTTAAGTTTCAACATTTTGCTTTCTTTTGTATAATTTCTCATAAGCGAGTTCATTTTATAAGTCTGATTAATACTAAAAGAAGCACTCATCACAATTACGGAGAAAGGTTGAAAGGGGCCATTCTGGATGTTGAAAGGGAGTTATTTAGCTGAATCTACATGAAATTTGAAGATTTCTTATAAATATAGGTCATTTCAATTCAATTAAGTAGCTGTTAGAAGTTGTTCTTCATTAAACATGCTCTTATATTTGAGCTCCTCACCTTATATTAGCCAGATTTGGAACTCATCTGCATTAGTTGGGAAGACAAATTTTCATTTCATGCTTACAAATTTGGTCATGCATATAGGATTTCACCAGTGCCGATATGGTTACAAGAATGTTTCCGATCTTGAAGGCGTGGTTGCTGGCTATGCAAAAGCCCGTATCCCTCTTGAAGTTATGTGGACAGATATTGATTATATGGATGGGTATAAGGATTTTACTCTTGATCCCATCAATTTTCCATTGGACCAGATGACGAAATTTGTTAATACACTTCACCAAAATGGTCAAAAATATGTGCTTATCTTGGATCCTGGTATGTAGAAAGCATCATGAAGAAACTATTCCTTTTTAGCTGTAACTCTTTTCTGTTTTTGAATTGTTAGTTGATATATAACATAAGGAAAGCCAACTAAAGCACCATCTATCGCTCCAATGGAAAAAAAAATTGGTCTTTCTCCACAGGTATCAGCGTGAATAAGACCTACGGAACCTACATAAGGGGAATGCGAGCTGATGTCTTCATTAAACGTGATGGTATCCCTTACCTGGGTGACGTTTGGCCTGGGAAAGTCTATTTCCCTGATTTTGTAAATCCTGTGAGTGAAATCTTCTGGGGTGGTGAGATCAAAATATTTCGAGATCTCCTTCCCTTTGATGGCCTGTGGCTTGACATGAATGAGATATCCAATTTCATAACTTCCCCTCCGACCCTACTTTCTACCCTTGACAACCCTCCCTACAAAATTAACAATAGTGGAGTACAACGGCCCATTAATAATAAGACTGTTCCAGCAACATCTTTACACTTTGGTAACGTTACAGAGTACAATGCCCATAACCTTTATGGACTCTTAGAATCGAAAGTGACCAATGCAGCTTTAATCAATGTGATTGGTAAAAGACCATTTATACTATCCAGATCAACTTTTGTGAGCTCTGGCAAATACACGGCACATTGGACTGGAGATAATGCTGCACGATGGGATGATTTAGCATACACTATACCATCTATTTTGAATTTTGGACTGTTTGGAATTCCAATGGTTGGAGCTGATATATGTGGCTTTTCGGGAAACACAAATGAAGAGCTCTGCCGCCGTTGGATTCAGGTAAAAAGTACAGGGCTTTCAAGAAACACATAGAAGTTAAATAATTACATTATGTTTTACGTTTTGTCCATATTGAGTATTTTGTTTTCCAAATAAGTTGATGTGCGTCTATTTTGTTGCATTTTGAGAACAACTAATTCGATTATTTCAAGAAAAAAATGTTGTTTCAAACATTTTATTTTCATTTCTGGTGATGAATTTTATTTATTTAGCTATTATTTATCTTTATATTTTATGTTATAATACTAGTCTAAAAGATGTACCGTTCCTTTAAAATGCTCTAGAAATCCACTTCAACAATTTCATTTACCATGCAGCTAGGGGCCTTTTATCCCTTTGCTAGAGACCACTCTGATAAGAATTCAATTCGTCAAGAGCTTTATCTCTGGGATTCAGTTGCTGCATCAGCCAGGAAGGTGCTTGGGCAACGCTACCGGCTACTTCCCTACTTTTACACATTAATGTACGAGGCACATACAAAAGGGACCCCCATTGCTCGACCCGTTTTCTTCTCATTTCCTCAGGACATCAGAACTTATGAAATCAACACACAATTTCTGCTTGGTAGAGGTGTTATGGTGTCACCTGTGCTGAAGCCAGGAGTAGTTTCAGTTGATGCATACTTCCCTGCAGGAAACTGGTTTGATCTCTTCAACTACTCAAACTCAGTGAGCATAGAATCTGGAAAGCTTATCACACTCGATGCACCGCCCGATCATATAAATGTTCATGTTCGGGAAGGTAATATTTTGGCCATGCAAGGAGAGGCCATGACAACAGAAGCAGCTAGGAAGACGGCATTTCAGCTCTTGGTGGTTGTCGACTATGGCGGAAACAGCACTGGAGAAGTTTTCTTGGATGATGGAGAGGAAGTGGAGATGGGAGAGGAAGGAGGAAAGTGGAGTTTTGTGAGATTTTATGCTGGAATAATAGGGAATTATGTAATGGTTCGTTCGGAGGTTTTGAATGGAGATTTTGCTGTGAATCAGAAGTGGATCATTGATAAAGTGACTTTTATTGGGTTGAAGAAGGCTAAGAGGTTGAAAGGGTATGAGTTTTACTCTAATATGGGAACAAACTTGAATGCAAAATCAGGTATAAGAACAAGGGTTGATGGGTATGGACAATTTGTTATTGCAGAGATTTCAGGGCTATCACTGCTTATTGGAGAGGAGTTCAAGTTAGAGCTGAAACTCAGGAACTAATTAAAACGAATTCTAAAGACAATAAAAACTACCAGTATTAAGCATTATCCAAGGAAAAAATAAAAATTATTGCATAATTGCAGTTAGAATAACATAACTGCAGGTGAAATTCGTTTCAGTTATTGTTGATGTCTTTTATGTACTTTTTAATCCTCTTATTGTTGATGTCTTTTATGTACTTTTTAATCCTCTTAATTTGGATAACTGCTCTTGAAATGTCCTTAATGCATATCTGAGACACATGAACTGGTCCAAAGCTTGCCAAATATGCGGTGGCGTTGCCTCCCAGGGAGGCTTGAAATGGGTTTTCTAGCCTAAAAAGACATCCTAGGAAAAACATTTGTATTTGGTTTGAAATGTTTAAAATGGACTTTAATAAGACTCGGTTACAAGGAAGTCCATTTAGGAGAAGTTAGAAAAATTAAGGCCTGTTTACTTCGTGAAAATTTTCACAATTTTCATTTTCATTTTTAATAAAAACAGAAAACGGCTCCAAAAACGCATTTACTTGTAAAAAATGAAAACTGTTTTCAAGAAAATGAATTCAGTTTTTAAGAAAATGTGAAAACATCAAAAAGATGTTTTTTGTATTTTTCACAAAAATTGAAAACAATGATTATATCGTGACAATGCTTATAAACATGGAAAAAAATATGTAGACCAACTGTAAAACCAAAAAATGAAAATAATAAAACATATAGAGATAATATATAGTTTTAGTAAACACATTTATACTATTTTTAGATTTTGAAAACAGTTTTCATTTTTGCAAAGTAAACGCATTCTTTAAATTTTGAAAATTGAAAATGAAAATCATATTTTAAAAATTTTCATAGAAAATGAAAATTGTGAAAATTTTCATGAAGTAAACAGACCCTTGCTTTTGAAAACCCACATTTTTAGAAAACTAACTTTCACACTTTTTGATACAAAAGGATAACTGACCGTTGGATTAGATACTCTCCTTATGTTTTTCATTCTTGCCAAAAATTATAGTAATCCAACAGTCTGTTTATGAAAAATGTCACTATGAAAATTTTTGACATTTTTATTCTTTAAAATGTCACCATGTTTATACAGTCTATTTCTTCAAAAACCAATAATTGGATCCTTGTGATTTTTTATAGACAGTGAAAAACATAAGGGGATTATCTAATTTAACAGTCCATTATATAAAACCTGTTCTACAATTAGCCATACTGAGGTCACCTGATGCCGCAAATACAGAGATCACTTGATGCAAAATGGTGCAACTTATATTAGCATCTATGTCTATACTATTATTTAAATAGCAGTATGTTGCTGTTCCATTCTTCATATTTATTTCATCATTCATTCCCTTTTCTCCTTAGTTCTCTCATTCGCTTTCATTTGTATTGATTTGGCCTCACTTTAATGTGATATGGCATTACAATATTCCTCCAACTAATTAATTGAAACTTATATTTTTAAGTTTCTTTATTCATTTTACACGTTGGTCCCATCTAAGATTTATTTCTTTTTCCATAACTATTTTTTTTTTCTTTCTTTATAACAGATATCACCAAATCCAAATAAAGATCCCTTACCGAGAGGCCCATTTAGGTCAAAATTTAAGTCAACTAATAAAAAGAAATTGACTAATATACCATTTCTATATTTTTAGCTAGCGTTTAGTTATTATATTATTTTTAGATTTGATGTCCTTGATTTTAGGAAGTTATCATAACCTAAAACGGATTAAAATTTGGCATTATTTTTGAATTTGAAAATATTTTATGGGAGAAGGTAAATTCTTTTTTCAGATATAGTATATTAAAAGTTGAAATTCCTTCACCGTTGATCTATGTTAACTATTTCAAACCAATTTTCCAAAAAAATAAAAACATGTATACATTGATAAAGATGATGCCAATTCAAAAAGATAATAAGGAAGAGGGAATCTGACAATGTGATAAGATGATGAGATGGCAATAAGATAATTTGATAGGACTCATTTATATAATGTTTATCCCATCATCACAATGCCTATTTGTAGGCTTATGATGTACTACTCTAGACATCCATTGAATCCATTGCTTTATCAATCCAATTCTATTTCTTTTCATAGTATCAGAGCCATCGATCCACCTGTGATTAATCGATCCCTATTCCACTGGCGGGCGGCACTTTTTGCTGCTCGTGGGGCCACCTCCTAGTTATATATTTTTCTTAGCAACCAACCAACCATCCAAATTAAGCCTCACTAACAGCCACCGTTACAAAACTCACCACCACATGCACCAATCTGGCCATTCTATTGCTCCATCGACGCCTCAAGCCATGGCCGCTGTGTCAACATTCCAGCTCTAACCAATTGTCCTCCGGCAAACCCACTGCTTTCCCATTTACTTCGTGCTCTTATACATATATATTTGTGAGTGACCATGATGGTCACATCGACACAACAAATGCTGCCCAGCCATCTAGTGCACACATCAGTGGTACATCTTCATAAATCGGTCAAGTTAATCAATTAGATGGTCCAAAAAAAATAAAAAAAAATTAAAAAAAAAAAAAATCATCAGACGGACAATCAGAAAAATCAAACGGTCATAAATTAAATTAGATGGTCTAGTCCACAAATCAATCAGTCTGTGAGATGTAAGCCTAGAAAAAAATCAGATTGCGAGTCAGTCGATGGCAACTCAATAGAATGCGAGTGTGAGTCAGCAGCGACAAGTCATAATAAGAAAAAAAAAAAAAGAAAAAAAAAAAAAAGAAAGACCGCAAGTCACTAAATCAGATTGTGAGTCAACAAACGGAAAGTCATGAAGCATCAAACTGCGAGTTAGCAATCGACAAGTCATGTAAAATCAAGACAGCGCGTTAGCTGCCAACAAGTCATGAAAAATCAAGATTGCGAGTTAGTAACCGACAACAAGTCATGAAAAATCAAAACTGCGAGTTAGTAGACGGCAAGTCATGACCACTACATTTACAAGCAAGCTTGGCATGCTGTTTTCGTTGTCGCCGCACTCGAACTTGAGGGGGGTGATAAGGATGATGCCAATTTAAACAGATAATAATGAAGAGGGAATCTGCTAATGCAAAGAAATAATGAGATGGGGATAGGATAATCTAATAAGGGTCATTTGTATAATGTTTATCCCATCATCACAATGCCTATTTATAGGCTTACACTATTCTCTAAGCATCCATTGATTGAATCCAATTATGTTTTTCTTTATAGATGTCTAATCCAAACAGAAAAGGAAAAAATTCTATCTATGCATGGCTCTAACATTCTTATAAAACCTTTTTCGAAACATCCAAAACCTTTACATTATATACATGACACATCCAAAAATTTATACATATACAAACCATATAAATAACATGTAGATATGACACATCCAAAAAATCAAACCAACAATTCAAACAGAGATACATAACTTATAGCATCAAAAAATCAAACCATCTTTCAAATTTGTGAACAAGTACACAAATACATGTATCTTTGAAATTTTTAATTTTTAATTTTTTTTTAAAAAAATATAGAAATACATATATCTTTGAAAAAGCAATCTACATTTAGTATGGAATGACTTTTTTAAAAAAACACAGACTTTTGTGTAGAGATGGAAATTTTTTACCACTTGTAAATTGCCACATGTGGCCAAATTAATTAAATTGTGGTAAATTAAATTTTGCCACTTGTCACATTGGGTCCATGTAAAAAGAGAAGAGTCACTCTTTCATTTAAACTTTATTACATGGTCTGATAGAGATAATTATTAAAAATCAATAATTATCCTTATCACTAAATAAATAAGGAAATTTATTAAAATAAATAGTTATCCTTATCATCCAAGTAGAGTAAACCAATCAAATGGTACCACATGATGAGATAAGAATGACTTACAAATAATTAATATTTATCCTTACAAATTAAATAAATAAGGATAATTATTAAGAAGTCAATTCCTATTCAAACACTCTATTCCTACCACTATAATTAGGGGTGGCTTTTAAGGGATTAGATATACAATCACAAACCAAGAAGCTCCATAAGATCAAAGCCTTCAAGTTGAAGATCAAGCCCTTCTAGCTGAAGATCAAGTCCTCTAAGTTGAAGATCAAAGTCTTTAAGTTGAAGATCAAGCATTCAAGTTAAAGATCAAAGCCTTCAAGTTGAAGATCAAGCCTTCAAGCCTTCAAGTTTAAGATCAAGCCTTCCAAGCTTTCGACTTGAAGACACAAGCAAAAAAGTTCTATAAGATTAAAGCATCAAAGTCGTGTAGATCTTCAAAGCATTCAAGTTGAAGTCAGAAGCTGTAACCAATGAAATTCTGTCAAATTAAAGCATCAAAGCCCTGCAAAACTTCCAAGCAATAAAGTTCAACTTCAAGTTCAAATTAAAGTTACAAATGAAATTTTCTCCATATTAAAGCCCTAAAGCTCCAAAGTCTTCAAAGCATTCAGATTCAAGAACAAGTGATCATCGCCCTTGAATCAGAATTTCCTAGAGAATAATAAGAGGATTTTAATTCTTTTGTAGAAGCCAAATAGAGTTTGTACTCCACTCTTCAAATATTATTTATCTACTACATTTTCTGTGTTTATTTCAAGACAAGAAATTTGTGTATACAGCATGTATATCAGGTAATTCTGTGCCATTCAGCTTATCAGATTGGTTTAGTTCGGCTGACATGATTCTGGTTGTCATAGCTACATTGATAGTGCGCAAGGTTGACATTAATAATAATCGTATATTCTTTTATCTTGTTCGGAATTCAATTTAAAATTATTATCCCTTCCTACTCATCAAGATCGAAAATTTGCATAGCTCCTAATCATATCCCAATTGAGTAGGTTGAGAATATAATTCCAGATTGACTTCTGAACAAAATTTCTCATGAAAAGGAGATACAATATCTCTACTAATCACATCCACAAGATATATATAAAGAAGCATAGGAACCCACTAAGGGTACCAAATGGATAACTCACTGAGCCTATGCTAAAACAAGTTTACAAACATAGTAGGCGGCGCGCAAACACATCCCTTTACAAGGTTTTCCAAATAAATTGCATTTCCAAAAACCTACTACAAATGATCTACATACATCATAAATAAATGAGAATGCCGCGCTATGAACTGTGTAAAGGAACTCATTTTATCAACCAAGATCAAACAAACATAAGCTCCAAAAGGAATTATCCAATTCAAGATTCTATCCATCTCCTAAAGTAATATGCTAGCACATAAACATATAAGGTGGCCTTTGATGGATAGAATAATACACTCAACTCATGTAGGAGTGTTAGAAAAGTCTCACAAACCATGGCGAGATAAGTTAAATATTGTAGGCAACATGATTGCCCAACATTTCCATTGAAATTAATCCAAATATTTAATTAAATCAATTTTGGAGACAATAATAATAGAAATTACATTGCACAAGCCTCCCAATGGTCACAAATATTCCCAACAATGCGTAAATAAGCAAAAATAAGGTTATGGAATTTTTCAGAATTAATATAAATAAAAACAAAATTTTTATTTGACTTTAAAAGCTCATAATAAAGAGTATTAATTATAAAAAAAATACCCAGATACCTAATTTTTTGACACCTCCAGCCTAAAACAGTCCCAAAAAATCCCAGAAACTCCCACAAAAAATTTCAGAATTTTTGGATAACTCAGTGGGGCCCACTTGCTCAAAATAGGTTTTCCTATAGGCCATTTTTTGATTAAAAAATCAAAATAGATATTTCTGGAAGTCCAATTTTTTTTAAAAAATACCCAAAAAATAGGAAATGAAATTTTAAGCACCATAGAAAAAACGACGAGTCAATCAGAGTTCAGAAGAGGCCTCATGAGCCCCCACACGCAAACGTTGCGAGTGGGCGTTGCTGCAGTCAAATCCGCATTGTCAACAGCCACGTAGGCACTGACCATCCAACCTGAGAGCGATACGTGGCGATGACATCAGTAGCCACACAAGTATGTGTTGGAAGTATGCCCTAAAACCAATCCTAAAGGGTATATTAAGTTTCATATTATCATAATATATGGAAGGTATAACTTATCTAATATGTTCTAACATATATGATAAGGTCCATGAATAAATGATAAGAGAGATATGCATCTCAAGGTGTTGAGATAGAGAGACTGATATTTCTCATATACATCTATTCTAAAATAGTTCCTACTCAAAGGTTTATTAAAGTGGATATTTAATTAACCGTATGAAGAGTAGCACAGATTTAAACCAACTCATATGGAGGATAGGTAGTCTTTCCTATCAGTGTAGTGACACTTAGGTTAATCTGTGGGTGCATATTAGAGAATATGTACACTGAACATGATCTACAAAGAATATTCCTATGGTAGTTCTGTCAAAGGAATATTCTAGTGTTATGTCCATTTATTTGGTAGTCCTTAGACCTGAGACACCATAGCTGTCTTATGCATAGGTTGCTAGAGTTTGATAGTATCTTGTACAGCTTTATCCATAAGGTTGTAATCGGTGCTTATTGGCTCTAATGAGTTATGCATGAAGATGGATGAGTATGCAATAAGGGATCATCACTCTCAGTTATATATGAGAGAGAATGTCAGGATAAGTTCACAAAGATAATTCTCAAA
>JAESVK010000951.1:24787-49668 GCA_017140935.1 Hamamelis virginiana
TGGATTGATTTTAATAAAAGAAAAGTTTTGTTTTCTCTCTTCCGCTGCGAATCCATGCTTTTGTTTCACAGAATCTTTCAGTATGACGTTAGCAGTGACATCAGTGCTATGTCAGCGCGACATTAGCACGACATCCGCACGACATCAGCATGACATCAGCACCATATGAGAACGACACCAGCACTAGATTAGCACGACTGTTCATCGTCCCGAACGAGTTTCATGTTCGCCTTCGCGCACCCTTGCGCGAGGCTATATACGGAGTTCTAGACGTCTATTTAACGCCCAAGATGTACCGTTACGAAGCTTGTGTGACATACTTTCTAAATATATAAATTACACAACATATTGAAAAGATTTATGCGTTCAAAAAATAGCAAATCAGAATGAAAAATCTCTTTGAAACGCAACTAGGGTTTGCGTTTTTTCTCAATCCACATGTCCAAATTCGTTCAAATTTGACATGGACAATCCTTAGATATGTAAGAACACATCTAGGCCGTTATTTTTTGAAAAAACTAGCAATTTTTTCGGAACCAAAATTGGACCCTAGAGAGAGAAAACGTGAACCAGCAATTCTAGGCGAACAAACAGGCCTTATGTGGCTCTGATACCACTGTAAGATGTGTGCATGGGTACATATAACACATATACAGATAATAATCAGGTTAAGAAGGTCGTTACTTTAATGCGGAATCAACCCGATGATGGATGCCAACGTCCTGTTGTTACAAGCCCCACAATGAACCTCTGTGCTCGTTTATATGTCCTCGCAACGTAGAGAATAACCACAATGAGCTATCCCCAATACTGTTCATGTACCCACGTCCAAGGAGCCTCAATGGTGATACTCCAAGAGAGAGCTTTAGTGAGAGAGAGAATGCGTAAGGAGAAGAGTGAACCCACGTTCTACTCTGATATTAACTCATATATAAGATAGATAGTGTCCTAAAGTGATATGGATTGCACTTATGCAATCCCATATCACCCCAACCACTTATGATTAGGACATATCCTCATCCTATTAGGTTATCAACCTAAACTAGGATGCTTGCCCTTAATGGGCGGATATTGGACGGGTCTTAACCCAGCCCAAAAGTCTAACAAGACTAAACGAACGTAGGCATATTCGATGAAAACTATTGCACAACTAATGTAATTGAAATCACAGAAACCAATTGCATTCATCGATATATTTAATAAAGAGCGGATTGCATGAAAACCAATCTCCCAAGTTGTACATTTGTCACAAACAAAATAGAAACCCTAAACCCTAATCAGTTATACGACAAACTTAATAATCAAGCTTCATCTAACACCCAAGATTGGAGTTTAGTTGCCCATGATTGGAGGTAGCATGCCGGAATTGTCTATTCCAAGCTTGTGCATCCAAAAACCAAAGAGAAAGAAGAGAGAGAATGTGGAAGTCCAGAGATAGAAAGCTCAATTAGGTCTAGCCAACCCTTCTTAACTCTGAAAAGTATCCTTATATAGTGTACAAAAACCTTCTAAATAAAAATTCTCCAAAAAATTACATTAAAGTTGAATAAAAAATGCTAGCATGCTTTTCGAGGCATATTTATCAATAGACATGTGAGTGTCTATCGATAGAGCATCATGGCAGAAAGTGAAAACTGCTGCAGACTTTATACTCGAGCTGAGGTCTATCTATAGAAGATCTAAATTAATGTCTATCGATATAGGGTGTCTATCGATAGACCATCGATAGAACTTCTATCGATCAGCCATAGATGCCTTCTTTCACTACAATTTTGCTCCCAAAAGCTCTCCAAAGCTTTCCTTGCATCCCTTTGATGACTCTTCCTTCCATTTGACTCCGCTTTTAGCTTCATCCGATGAAGATTTCAAGAAACAACCCCTGAACATGCCTAAAATGCCATTTTTATGAAGAATTCCTACAAAACAATATATTAGCATTAGATTCCCATTTTATATCTAAAAACTAGCAAAGAACAAGCATAACTCCATCAAAGTATATTCAAAAGCCTCATTAATTAGCATTGATTGCATAGCAATCAACTCTACCATGCAAAACCCTAATATGCATAGTCTACCATGCAAAGCCCTAATATGCATACTCTACCGTGCAAAACTATCATGCAAACCCTAACATACTTCTACTTCTACCAAAACATGCTAGAAGACATCAAAGCTAAATCCTAGCATGCTTTTAATAAAATAAAAAAAGTGAAAAGAAAAGAAAAGAGGACTTACCTCTAGGGCTGGAGCTGCTAGAATTCCTCCCTTAATGTCCTCTTTCTAAGCACACAAGCCTCTTAGCCAAAATTCTCCAAAATTTCTAATGTCAAAAACCCTAAGTTAAGGTCCTTATTCATAGAAAATCCTCCCAAGCATAGACAGTTTGAGTTTAAATTTAATCCAAATGATCGCAGGGCTCATATTGAGTTTCCAAGGTGTTGGATAATCACAGTAGGTCAAAAAATATAAAAGAAATCGGATAAGAGACCCCAAAACAACTCAAAAAGGCTTGGACGGCCAGCCTTCCACCCTAGGACGGCCAACCGTCCATACCTTGGATGATACTCAAAGGTTTATGTTAAAAAATCTCCCATTTTTCAGGAATCCGAGGTATTTGGGGACTTTTCAACTTGTTTTCAATGTATCTTTCTCATTTCAAGTCCAAATTCGATGATTCAAAAACCAAAATGAATAGGACTTCATCCTCTATGTTTTTATAAGGGTTTTGGTTCAAAAATCATTGACCAAAGTCAAAGGGTTAGGTTAACCAAGCCGGTTTAATTGTTACGAGTCATTTCTACTCAAATTAGGGTTTTGAAATTGACTAACCAATTGATCACAAAACAATACTTTTTTGAAACATGTTTTGAAAATATTTTAAATTTATAAAAGTCATTAATTTTGAAAAATGATGAATCCCGGTCATTTTAGGTCAAAACCCTAAAGATAGTTAATTGACACCTAGGGGTGTACATCGGCCGGTTTGGTTGGTCTATACCCTCATTATATGAACCAAACCAATCACCTCGGTTTGAGGAAAATGAAAACCATTAGGGACCGTGGCACTCATGATAACCAACCAAAATAGGGGATGTTTTTCGGCTTAATTCGGTCGGTTTATCATCGGTTTTGATAGACGCTAGCTAATTTGAAAAAAAAAAAAATTGTGTCACAAAATTGTGTCACCCAAAAAAATTGTCACTGCCAACTCCTATGTTCTTTCTCTTTTCAACTACTAGTAATGCGAAACCTTTATGCATGAAGTAATTTGAAAATTGTGTCACCCAAAATCAACTACTAGTAATTTTGAAATAAAAACTTATTATGCATGAAGTAATCCACACTACCAAGTACCAACTTCCAAATTAAGTTCCAATTGGGCTAATTCATACAACTACAATCAAACAAGCATGCATTATGCAAATAGTAGGGGTGAACATCGGTCGGTTTGGTCGGTCTATACCCTCATTATATGAACCAAACTAATCACCTCGGTTTGAGAGAAATGAAAACCATTAGGGACCGTGGCACTCATTAAAACCAACCAAATAGAGCGGTTTGGTTTGGTTTTGGTCGGTTCAATCGGTCCCGGTCAGTTCTTGAACACCCCTATTGACACCTTATGAACCATTATGAGCCAAATCAATCTCGAACAATGCCAATGATTGATTAAATCTTCTAAATAGACTCTAAACATCCATACAAAATCAATGAAATAAATTGGGATGAATTCGGAGATCAAACGGAAATTATGTAAGAAAAATGACTATTCTGCCCCTTAAATCATAAAAGTTCTTATTACCTTTCGAGCTTCGATTGAATGACATGAAATTTGATATGGACATTTCTAGACTCTCTAAAAACTAAATGCAAAAGGAATCATTCAATTTCAAGACAAAAACCTACATGAAATTATCTACCTAAAGAAAATGGTATTTTAGAGAACTAGGGTTTTGAGGCCTGTTTTTCTAAAACTAATTGCTTATTCTCAACCAATCGAGACATAGAATGATGGCTTAAATCTTATAAGTCAAAAATGGGGTGTCTATAGATATGTACGTTGTACTATCAAACCCTAATGAATCATATACACGACAATCATGGTGCCTCAGGTCTAAGGATTACCAATATGGATGTAACTATGAGATGCTATTGACAGGCAAGTAAAACTTCATTAGCTATCTCATTATTTGATTATGTTCAGTGTACTTGTTCTCTAACAAACACCTATAGGTTTGTTATAGTGTCCCTACAAAAATGGCTTGAGACTAACCATCCTCCCAATTGAGCTAACATATAACTTATACTAGTCTTACTAGTTTATTAATGCCCAATTAATAAACCTATGACTAGAATATTTTAAGAGAGATGTACTTGAGAAATATAAGTCTCATTTTCTCAACATTTGAGTTATTATATTCTCAAACATACTACCTTTGAACTTATCATGAACACAAAAACATGATATATAAATAAATGATCATTATACTAATAAATATAAATGAAACATATTTGTATCCCTAATTACGTCATCATGATTGGCTTTTAGTGCATACAACTAACAATAATGTTATGGTTTAATTTTTTTTTTTTATCAATATTTAGTAGGGTCCCATTTTTAGATTTTGCTTAAGGCTCCTCAAATCTCAAGACCGGCCTACTAGATGGCATAAAAATAGAGTTAATGCCCTAAAAGTTGGGGGGAGGAGAAGATGAATTTGGTGGATTCAAATTCAAGGAGTATGAAGGTAGAGGGTAGTAGGAAATCAGTTAGGCAGGAATCTTAACATGGATGAGGAATCAAGAACAGAAAATCACAACATCAAAGATAGAAGGGACAAAAAGTGGAGGAAGAGGGTAGTGGGGAAACGGTAAGGCAGGAATCTCAACATTGATGAGGAATATAGAATAGAAAATCATGAGGTCAATGATTAAAGGGATTAAGAGTGGAAGAGGTGCTGATAGAATTAGCAGAAAAAGGAGCTAGACTGTTACCTTAGAAGTAATGCTACTCAGAGAAATCGTGGGAAGTTGATAAATGTCCTTATATATTTGTTAGATCTCTAAATAGTAGTCAATGGTACAAAAATAACATATATTTTAGGTAATAGTAAGTACCATGACTATTTAACTATATATATATATATACTAGTATTGACCTGCACAATGCGCGGCAACCACAAATAGAATTATGAACAGTAAATTAATCAGCACAACAA
The DNA here is from genome assembly GCA_017140935.1 of Hamamelis virginiana. Lineage (NCBI taxonomy): Eukaryota > Viridiplantae > Streptophyta > Magnoliopsida > Saxifragales > Hamamelidaceae > Hamamelis > Hamamelis virginiana. The sequence continues at coordinate 30,007 of JAESVK010000951.1, forward strand.
TAAATTGAAAAGAAAATAATGTTTACTTTTTTATTGAAGTACGATACATAAAAATCAGTTTCATTTTAGTGTAAAAACTTATGAAATTAATAAAGATTCATTAAATATTTATATAAGGAAAGAATCCTATGAAATAAAGCACAACTAATTCAACTTTTATCTAATTGCTTGCCCGCAATATTTGCTATAAATCTGTAAAATATATATATATATATATATATATATATATATATATATGTATAATTTTTTAAATAAGCCATACATAATAATGAGGTAAAATATAATTATTTCATTGTATATTAAGAATCAAATACCTTGTGATTTTCGTGCACATTGACTTGTACCTTTTTTTTTTTATGTTCGTATTTACGATGCCTATAGAACTGCATATTAGATTGTCAATATTTTTGAAATATGAAAACCAATAATGGATGTTGAAACACATTTTCAAAATGTTACCTTCTTGATGTACACGTACTCTTTATTTCTTTTTTTTCTTCAAAACATGCATTATAAACACGTGTTTTTCTTCAATACATGTGTACATTAAGATTGTATAATTAACTCAAAAAAATAAAAATTCAAGCATTTTGAAGTATATAATTAGCTCGAATTAAAAAATTTTACTTCCTAATTAATTAAAAACTATAATCAAGATTGTAGATACATGTGTATTGTTTTTCTTCAATACACGTGTACATCAAGATTGTATAATTAGCTCGAAAAAAATAAAAATTCGAGCATTTTGAAGTATATAATTAGCTCGAATTAAAAAATTTTACTTCCTAATTAATTAAAAACTGTAATCAAGATTGTAGATACAAAACAAAATGAATCTAAACAAAATGCTCTTAAATAATACCAGGGGCCAGCTTTTTTTTTTTTTTGTTTTTTAATTTATAAAAGTTTGGACCAAATGGCAAATTGAGAAAAACAATTTCTCAATAAGCCAGAAGACATTTCGGTGGGTTGGTATTGATGGAAGAAAATTCTGATTGGCGCCGAACTGTTAGAGATATGCCTTAAAACCAATCCTGAAGGGCATATCAAATTCATATTATATGATATTAAGAAGGTATAAACTTATCTTATGTGTTCTAACATATATGATAAGGTCCTTGAATAAATGATAGGAGAAATATACATCTCAAGTAGTTGAGATAGAGAGACTGATATTTTTCATACACATTTATTCTAAATAGTTCCTACTCATAGGTTTATTAAAGTAGATATTTAATAGACCGCTAAGAGTAGCACATATTTAAACTAACTCCAATGGGAGGATAGATAATCTTTCCTATCAGTGTAGTGACACTATAGTTAATTTGTGGGTGCATATTGGAGAATATGTACACTGAACTTGATCTGCAAGAATATTCCTATGGAGATTATGTCAAAAGGAATATTCTTATGTTACGTCCATTGGTAATCCTTAGACCTGAGACACCATAATTGTCTTATGCATAGGTTACTAGGGTTTGATAGTATCTTGTATAGCCTTATCCATAAGGATGTAATCGGTACTTATTGGCCCTAATAAGTTATGCATGAAGATAGATGGGTGAGCAATAAGGAATCATCACTCTTACTTTTGATGAGAGAGAATGTTAAGATTAGTTTACAAAGATAAGTCTTAATTGAATATATGGCTAGAGTGACAGGTAAACAGTGAAAAGAGTTTCACTGCACTTACCTTATTGAGATTATATTTTGTGAAACATATATCAAGGTGTTAAGATAGGGTTTAATAGAATACCATACCTATTATCTTAACATTGACATTAGGGGATGAATGATTAAGTAACATGAAGGGTTCACATAGTTCTGCTATTCACCCAAACCTAGGGTATGTCATGAAATGTTGCTAGATGTCACTCATGACCAGTGAAGGCCTATTGATAAAGTGTTATCAATGAGGGCAAAATTGGAATTGTTCCAATTGAACCTTAAAATAGAAAGTTTCTATTTTTAGGAGACATCGAGATGTCCCTGTCCACTGCTAGGTTTGGGTGAATGAAAGGATTCTCTACTAAATCGGCATGGGAGGTGATAAGGGTGAAGATGTAGAATTTTGAATGGGCTAGATGGATATGGAATAGTTGGATACCAAAAAAAATGTCTCTTTGTATTTGGAGGGCATTTTTCCGGTGTTTACCAGTGGATGATCAAATTAGTAAATGTGGCATTTCTCTTGTTTCTCGGTGTAATTGTTGTTTGGAGGGACATGTTGAGGACCTGGATCATGTTTTATGCAATGGAGAATTTGCTAGTGAAATATGGAAATAGACCTATGTTGAATTGGGATTTCCTTTTTAAAATGTTCGAAGCTGGAAGCCAAGGTTTCAAGCTTGTAATCGAGCTTCTAGAGCTTCTCAAGTCGGGATTGTTATGAGTATTGTTCCGGTGGTTGTGACTTGGAGGTTATGGCGTCGCCGCTGCTTAGCAAGGATGGAAGGGAAGTCTGAAAATTTAAATCAGGTTATGGTTTCTATTCTTTATTAGATTAAAATTATAGTTGGTTCTGTCAATAAATTATCAAAGGTTGATAGAAGTCTGCAGAATCAGTAGGAGATACCGGTTAGTGAACCCAGGCCAAAAAAATTGCGAGTGGTAAAGTGGACAAGGCCTTCTAGGGGTAGATTCAAACTTAATTTGGATGGAAGTAGTTTGGGGAATCCGGGGCCTGCTGGAGGTGGGGTTATCCTAAGGGATTGTGATGGAAAGTTTATTTTTGCCTTCTCAAAATATTTTGGTACTTGTTCTAATAATGAAGCGGAGCTTAGAGCGGTTTCGGAGGGTCTTCTTTTTTGTAAAGAGATGGGTTTTTTTGTGCATCGATATAGAGTGTGATTCATTGGTGGTGGTCTCTTGGATTCGTTCAAAAAATTGTACAGTTTGGTACCTTTGGGACTTCTGAGATAAACTAAATAAATTACTTGAGGAGTTTGATTTTTCTATAAAGCATTGTTTCAGGGAAGGTAATAAAGTTGCAGATTGGCTTGCTAAAGATGGCGCAGTAGGTAATAATACTCTAGTGAGGGACGTAAGTCTCTTACATAGAGAGGTCCGTGGGATGTGTAGGATTGATTGGGTGGGATTGGCATCTATTCGTTTAGGCTAATTGTTTGATGGTTGTTCTGTGTTTATTTTTTATTATTGGTCTTAGTTTTCTCAGGCTTGTTTAGTTTTTATTCATTTTTTGCTTTAGGCCTGTTTTGGTTTTTTGTTTGGTTTTGTTGGTTTGTTTTTGGGAGGGATTGTAATCTCCCAGTTGCTCTGATTGTTACCACGGTTTTCCTCTGCCATAAGTGAGGGTTTTCCTATGCCATAGATGATATAGTTTCTTCCAAGAGTTTGAATTCAAATTTTATCAGTACAATATTATTGAAAGTATTTCATAGTTAAAATAAAGAAATACAAAGATTTAAATTGTTTAAACTATTAATAATATCATCAAGCGAAGTCAAGCATTCCATTGGACAAAAATCCATTATTGCCAGAATTTAATATCCGTGTCAATTATGGTTGAAAAGCCAAATTATTTCCTAATGCTCTGCCATATATTCCTTATTCCTTCAAGGAGATTTAAAGCATTTTTTTCTCCAGTAATCCTCATCTCAATTCGCTGATCATATATATATATATATATATTCTGCGGCATAATTTTTTGTATGATCTGATAAAAGCTGACATATATCTTGCAAGGTCTTCTTACTGTCTCCATTTCGGATATAAAATCATAAACCCACATTGACCTTAATTATATTTTTGCCAAACTCGTTTCAATAAAAATGGAATAATACAGATAATAAAATTCAATTAACCTGATCCATTGCAGTTCCTATTTTGATGACCAATCATGAAATGTGAACATGTTTCCATTCGGTCCAGGACCATGCCCCGATATTAATTGGGGACCTTACCAGGTCACGGTCACCAAATTAAATGTGAACATTATGATTACACAACTTTAATTCAAGGCAAGTGAAGAAATAAGACTTATTTAATTTCTCCGCTCTAATCCCATTGGTCCAAAGTCACTATCCTATCTTCAACCAGATCTCGCCATCAAAATTAACCTCCAAACCTCTGGCATGCAATGCCCAAACTGACATTCATGGACTACGTTTGTTCAAATAAAAACTCTAATAATTGATGCCATTCTCCTACCCACTCTCTTAATTTCATGCGCCTTGGAACCGCCTCCTACACCCTCACTCTCAATCAAAATCTTATAATAAATGTAATGGCTGGGCATCAACTTCATCATAAAACTCACTCAACTTGACATTTTAAAATACATTTTTTAACTACTTAACTATTATTTAATTTAATGAATGGAAATGGAAGACTTTAGAATTCCAATCCATTGACAAAACTCGATCATCTTATTTTCAAAATGACTCAATTATATTTTTTAAAAATAAAAATTACACTTTACCCCCAAACTATAAATCGTTTTCCATGTGGTTTCGATTGCATCAATTAATGTGTCCCTAAACTATTAGATTGTATCAAATTATCCCCTTCTGTCAATTTTTTTTTACAGAAAAATTAATGATGTTTTATACTTGTTATTTTTTTTATACAGTATTTATCATAAACTGTTAATGTATCTATAAGCATATCGGTGAAGTTTCAAGATTTTTCTCAACATATTTTAATTTTTATGAATTATTTTCTCTATACAGTAAATAAAATTCATAATAAATAAAATATATTGAGAAAAATCATAAAATTTAACCGATATGCCTGTAGACCCATTAGCAATCCAAGATAAATACTGCATAAAAAAATAACAAGTCTAATATTATTTTTCAGTGAAAAGAATAAATGGCTAACTGACATAAGAAGATAATTTGATACAATCTAATAGCCTATAATTAAGAAGCCAACGTAAAAACAGCCAATACTTTAAGAGCAGTGCTACGAAGCCCATTTAGTTTTCCCGTTTTATACTTCCGTCCACATATTTAAGTACCACATTAGCACAATTAAAATGCATCAATCATATATTTAAGTGCCGCATCAGCGCACTAAAAATACTCCATCACACTGAAAGCACCCAAACTCATTAAAAATACCCAAATTCACTGTCTTTTATTTTTACTGTCTTAATATTTTCACTGTCCTAGGGTGTATTTTAACTATTATTTGTATTTTTATAGTTGAATGTGTTTTCACTGTCTTTCCATTTTTTTAGTGTTTTTTTTTTTTTTTTCACTGTCTCTTTTTTATTTTATTTATTTATTTATTTATTTTAGCATAGTAAAAAGGGCTTTTGTTTTCATTGTCTTTCCATTTTTTTATTAGCACATCACTAAAAAAAAATATATATATATGAATTTTTTATTTTACTGTCTTTTTTTTTTTTTTTTTAGCAAATCAAAGTAAAGAAACTTTGAAGATAGCACAGTAAAGACCGCAGAGGAAGAATAAGACGAAGAGAGAGAAAGTTCTTTTTTTACTGTGGTTCTTATTTTTTTTTTAATTATTTTTTTTTTTATCTTTTTTAGGTTTTCGTTGAGCTTTTTTGGGTTTTTACTGTCTTATTTTATTTTCACTATCTTTTTTGAATTTTACTTGTGGTTTTTTTTTTTTTTTTTTGGTTTCCACTGTCAGTCTTTTTATTTTTAATTTTTAATTTTTTTGTTTTTATTTTATGGTTTTCATTGGCTGACAGTGACAGTAAAAAAAGAAGAAGAAGAATGGTTTTTTTTTTTTTTTTAACTGTCAATGATAGATCACCACCGATCCACCATTTCATTGACAGAAAAGAAGAAAGGAAAAAGATGAGGAGGAGATCGAAGAAATAGACCGGTTATTGACACAAAATGTTTTTTTTTTTTTTTTAATTATATATTAGCACAGTAAAAAGAGGTTTTGTTTTCATTGTCTTTCCATTTTTTATTACCACATCACACTAAAAAAAAAAAGACTTTATTTCACTGTCTTATTCTTTTCTTTTTTTTTTAGCAAATCACAGTAAAAACAACACAGTAGCATAGCACAGTAAAGAAGAAGACCGCAGTGGAAGAAGAAGACGAAGAGAGAGAATGTTCTTTTTTACTATGGTTCTTTTTTTTTCCCCCTATGGTTAACAGTAAAGAATAAGAATTTTGGTTTTAACTGTTTTTTTTTTATTTTTTTATTTTTTTTATTTTTTTTTATTTAAGGTTTTCGTTGAGTTTTTTTTTGTGTTTTTACTGTCTTATTTTATTTTCACTATCTTTTTTGAACTTTACCAGTGGTTTTTTTTTTTTTTTTTTTTTTTTTGGTTTCCATTGTCAGCTTTTCATTTATTTTTATTTTTTTATTTTTTTACTTTAAATGATAGAACACCACCGATCCACCATTTCATGTATAGAAAAAGAGGAGGAGGAGATCGAAGAAACAGACCGGTCATAGGACATAGGTCACGTTGGTGCATTGGAAATCCAACCATAGCAGTTTTTTTATTTATTTATTTTTTGCTTCTTCCTCTTCTAATTTATTCAGGTCCGAAAAAGTTACAGCGGTGGGCATGCAGCAGCAACTTGTGAAGAAGTAGAGGAAGTAGAAGCAGCAGCACTGGGCATGCATGGCTCTCCATTTCTCTCCCTCCTCCTTCTCTGTTTCTCTCTCCTCTCTCTTGTGTTACTGTTGGTTCCTCTCCGTTTTTATATCACTCTTTCTCTCTCTATATCTCCTCTTACTCTCTCTCTATATCTCTTCCTCTGTATTTTTCTCCCTCTTTTTCTCTCTATATATATTCCTATGTATTTATCATAAACAGAAGGTGATGATATAACAACGTGTCGATATTAATGATGTGGAAAAACACTAGGTCATACGGGCATAAAAATACGGGTACTTCAACGGGCACATTAGCATTTTCCATAGGGAATAAAGTATAATTTTCCATTTTTAAAATGACTTAATTTTACCGGTCAATCGGCATGGCCATGCGAACAAATGGATTCCCATGCCTTAAAATTTTAACACTAGAACCAAAATTTAAAAAAGCAATTTTAGGGTCAAAATTTTGACTAATGGTTGATAGATCAAATTCTATTATTTTGAAAAATATTTTAAAACTTATTTTATTTTGAAAAATATTTTAAAAAATAAAATCATTTTTTGTTAAAAACTTCACTAAATAATCCAATTAGTCCACCTGTAATCCGGGCATGCATTTGACCTAGCTCAACTGCTTGAATCAATAAACAATTTCATTATGATATGATGCAAGGAAAAAAACAGAACAATCATCCCAAGAAATCCATGCCAATTGAGCTATCTTTTTTTTTTTTTTTATAAGCAGTTAAATTTTATTAATACTAAACAAGGATAACAAAGTTCACAATAGAAGATCCTCCCAACACAACATTCTGGAACATACAAAAAATAAACCATTACATACAAACCAGCCCTAAAAACAAAAAGACCCCCAGTCTAGAAACAGATCAGAGCCACCATTGAAATGGGTAATCCACATTACAGCCATTCCACCAGTGGAACACATCTTCCCACTCCTTTCTTAGCAGAATAATCAGCCATACTATTTACCAGTAGAAAACCACTGCACAGCCTTCAAAGAGCCCTTCTAACAAGCAAAAGAACCACAACACACTAGACCAACAATCCACCAATCAACAATACCACACAAAGCTGTAATATAACTGAAAACTCATCCAAAGATAGCAAAACAAAACCCCATTCATTCACAGCCAAGCAACAAGAGGGATACATCCATTACTACAAAAAAATCATACGAAAAACGGTTTTAAACTGTTTTCATAACCCTTTGAAAACGGTTGCAGAACCGTCCTCAAGACGTGTGTTTTCAAAGGGTAGTAGTCCTTCGAAAACGGTTTATAACCGTTGTTATTACTTCACATACTAAAACGGTTTTGGACCGTTTTTAAATGTTATACATACAAAAACGGTTTAAAACCGCTTTCAAATATGCCACGTACAAAAATGGTTAGAAATATATTTAAAAGTCTCTCGGTCCTAGTTATCAGACTCGAACCGGCTCGGCCGGTTGGACTAGTGAACCAGACTGCTAACCGGTATTGGGTTGATTATTGGACCGGATAAGGAAATGAACTGCCTTGAACCGGTCAATTAATAATTCAAACTATTTTTAATGAAAGTTGCATTCCTTGAGGTTTGAACTCCTAACCTCTTTAAAAGATAGAGGATGGGAGCCTTTACCACTAGGCTATGCTTTACTTCTTGTTATTATAATGCAGTATATAAAATATAACCTTATTACATTCATATACTTGTAAAAATCTCAAATATATTTAAAATAATATATATTTTATAATTAGCGGTCCGAACGTTGACCCGGTGGTTGAACCAGTGACTTGACCACCCGGCCTCTTGTTCGGGTCGATGTTCGGTCCAGTTTTGATAACTATGCTTTCAGTTTATAGTAAATAATATATGATGCGTAAGGCCATAATTATCAGACCCAACCATGATTATCAAACCCGACTAGCGCGACAAAGGGTGTGGGTCACCAATTGAATCATTTGGTTAACGATTGGACATTGAATTTTATAAATGTATTATTTTAAATATATTTATGTTTAATATATATAAGTATAAAAAACTAAGATACTTTTACTTTAATTTTCTTTTAAATACTTAACACCAACCAAATCTTTGATTAGTGGTAAAATGTAATAGCATAATTAAATATTTTAACACATGGTTCAGTGTTCGAACCATGAGAATAGCATTCACATTTTATATAAAATAATATTTTATAGTTTATGTGAGACTTTCTGTTTTCTTTGGTTTCTTTCTAAAGCAGTTTCCAAAACCGTCTTAATAATATGCCCATCAAAGACGGTCACAAAATAACCGTTGTTAAATATTACTAAACTAAAACGGTTTTGAAAACCATTTTCTTTGGTCTATTTTTAAAACAGTTTCCAAAACCGTTTTCTATTTACTGTTTTCTTTGCATCTTTTTGTAGTAGTGATCTATTAATGCCTTGCTTTGCAAAAAAATCTGCCATACTATTTACTTCACGAGGAGCTTTAACAACAGTGACCAAGCCAATATTTTCCATAAGGGAGTGAATCTCATTGAGCACAAACTTGTATTTCCAAATGAATGATTCACCTTTCACCCACGAGACTGCAACTATAGAATCTGATTCTATTAAAAGCCTTTTAGAGGACTTCCAAACCGAGGCTGAAAACAAGCGAAAGGACTCCCTAATAGCAAAAAGTTTTGCCAAATTAGAATCCACCACCCCTACACTTACAGAAAATATACAGAGGACACAACCCAAATCATTTCTTAGCACCCCACCAATCCCTCCGGGACCTGGCTTTCCAACAACAGCCCATCAATATTAAATTTAAGTTCACCCACATTCGGAGCCCTCCAACTAGCAAGGACTCTAGCCTTTTTCTTTCTAATATGCCAACCCCTAACCCCCTCTATATTTCTAGTAAAATCCTCCACCGAGAAGCTCAACTCCACTCTAAAAGCCTTAACCCAAGACGCAACACGAAATTTAACTTTTTCAACCACCTCACTCATACAAAATCTCTCCCTTTAAATACCTTTTCATTTCTAGCCAACCATATTGACCATAAGACACCATAGATTAAAGTTTCTCATATAATTTTAAACAGACCACCTTTTACTACAAGATCCCAACACAATAATAACTGATACAATGTTCCAGGTTGTACCCAATACACCCCCCACCATTGAAATTTACCACACCATACCAAGCATGCAAATTTACATCTCAAGAACACATGATCAATTTCTTCCAAAGCGTCTTCACACAAAGGACATAACGCTTCAGAATTAGAGCAAATGATGCCTCTATCAAGTAACGACTTTCTAACAGGAACTTTGCCCATAGCTAATAACCAGCAAAATGATTCCACTTTTGGTGGAGCAACACCCTTCCAAACCTTCCACTCAATTTGATTTTCTAAACCAAAAACTTTATCTTCAAGAACCCTGTAACATGAGTTAACTGAAAACTTACCTGATGGAGTATGTTTCCAGATAATTTGATCACTACCAAAGCTACACAACCTCACAAGTGTCAGTCGCTGCAACAAATCTTCCAATAAATGCTCCTCCCAAGCAAATAAAGATCTTCTAAATTTTATGTTCCAAACCCATATGTCATTTACCCAAGAACCAACATCTGAAATCGTCGCATCTTTCTTTGAAGCAATGACAAACAATCTTGGAAATACGTCTTTAATAGCCACATCTAAAACCCAAACATCAAGCCAAAATTTAACAGAGGACCCATTACCAACAGCCACCCTCACCTCTTCTTTCAAACCATAGTCAATAGACGATGATGATGGCCACCAAGTTTTCAAAATTTCTTTCCATATTGCAGAATTTTTATTACTCTGAACCATTTTTGGAGAGTTGAAACCAACCCCACTCCCGTATTTTGCAACCAACACATCCTTCCAAAAGGCTTTATCAGTAGCTGCGAACCTCCACCACCATTTGAATAATAGTGCTTCATTCCTAAGTTTCAAATAAACAAACCCAAACCTTCCTTCCTTTTACTTTTCATTAATTATCCCACCTAACCCAAGATAGCTTCCTTTTATCCCCCGTTCCACCCCAAAGAAATTTTCTCATAATTTTCTCTAGCTCTTTAATCACCCTAGACGGCATTCTAAAAATCGACATATAGTAGACTGGTAGGCTAAAAATAACAGACTTCAACAAAACAATCCTATCCCCTAGGGAAAGATATTTAAAATGCCACCCAGAAATCCTGTTTTTGAACTTATCAATGATAGGCCGCCATGAAACTTTTGTTAGAAGTATGCCCTAAAACCAATCCTAAAGGGTATATTAATTTCATATTATTATAATATATGGAAGGTATAACTTATCTAATATGTTCAAACATATATGATAAGGTCCATGAATAAATGATAAGAGAAATATGCATCTCAAGGTGTTGAGATAGAGAGACTGATATTTCTCATACACATTTATTCTAAAAGAGTTCCTACTCAAAGGTTTATTGAAGTGGATATTTAATTAACCGTCTAAAGAGTAGCACAGATTTAAACTAACTCCTATGGAGGATAGGTAGTCTTTCCTATCAGTGTAGAGACACAATAGTTAATCTGTGGGTGCATATTAGAGAATATGTACACTGAACATGATCTACAAAGAATGTTCCTATGGTAGTTCTGTCAAAGGGATATTCTAGTGTTATGTCCATTTATTTGGTAGTCCTTAGACCTGAGACACCATAGCTGTCTTATGCATAGGTTGCTAGAGTTTGATAGTATATTGTACAACCTTATCCATAAGGTTGTAATCGGTGCTTATTGGCTCTAATGAGTTATGCATGAAGATGGATGAGTGTGCAATAAGGAATCATCATTCTCAGTTGATGAGAGAGAATGTCAGGATTAGTTCACAAATATAATTCTCAAAGGGAACCTCTGGCCAGAGTAATTGGTAAACAGTGAAAAGAGTTTCACTGCGATTACCTTATTGAGATTATATTTTGTGGGACAGATATCAAATTGTTAAGATAGGGTTTGACTAAAACCATACCTATTATCTTAACTGTGACATTAGGGGATGAATGATTAAATAACATGAAGGGTTCACATAGTTCTGCTATTCACCTAAACCTAGGGTACGTCATGATATGTTGCTAGATGTCACTCATGACCAGTGAAAGCCTATTGATAAAGTGTTATCAATAAGGGCAAAATTGGAATCGTTCCAATTGAACCTTAAAATAGAAAGTTTCTATTTTTAGGAGACATAGAGATATTCCTGTCCACTGCTAGGTTAGGGTGAACCCAAAGGGTCACACACAATAGAGTGTAAGTGAGTTTCTTGAACTTGTGGGAGGGGAATTCTATTTTTGAAATATGTTTGACTTTAATTATTAATGGTTAATTAATTAAAAGTCAATCATAACCAAGAATATGATTACTCTATATAAGGATGTTCGGTCATGCTAGCACTAGTAACCAAACACTCCAGAAAGAGGAGAAAGTTTATAAATAAGAAGAAATGGAACCCTAAATCATAAGCATCACTTCGACTAGGGCTCTCTCTCTCTCTAGCCGTCCCTCTCCTCTCTCCCTCTCCAAGCTAGCTTCTCTCACAAAGTGTTGTGGAGGACTAGGAGGTTCGAGAAGTCTTACGCTCGTGTGGATACCTTTGGAGGTTTCATCGCTTTGAAACTTGAAGGAAAGCTACTACGCAAAGATTTACAAGTAAGTATGTTTTTCGTTTTAAATATATGTTCTTGTATAATTAAATATATGACCCTATGCTTGAATCAATTCTTGAATGGATGTGTATATGGATTGTTTATAAAAGAAAAATTTTTGTTTTCTACTTCTGCTGCAAATCCATTTTTGTGACATCCTTTCAACTTTGGATCTTGGATTGCCACCAAGCGGGACACCAAGATATTAAAGCGGAAGAGACCCAACCTGACAATTCAAATCTGCAGAGAATAAATCCAACTCTTCTTTACTGATACCCACTCCTATAATGCAACTTTTGTTGAAATTAACCTGAAGCCCAGACATCAATTCAAAAAGATGGAGCAAATTCTTAACACAATACATGGGTAAAAATGCCATTTGGCCTTATTAATGCTGGAGCTACGTATCAGCAAGCAATGAATGTGATCTTTCATGATTTAATAGGAAAATCCGTCTAGGTATATATTGATAATATAGTAGTTAAATCGAAAGAAGACCATGATCATTTGAAAGATCTTAAGATGGCCTTCGAAAGAATGAGAAAGTATAAACTGAAAATGAATCCAGCAAAATGCGCCTTTGGAGTTAGAGCTGGAAACTTTCTTGGTTTTCTAGTTCACCAAAGAGGCATAGAGGTGGATAAAAATAAGTCAAAGGCCATTACAGAAGTTAAACCACCTATGAATAAAATGAATTACAGAAGTTAATGGGTCAAATTAATTTTTTGCGTCGGTTTATATCTAATCTTTCAGGGAGAACTTCAATTTTCTCACCTTTGCTAAAACTCAAGGCCTGCGAAGAGTTTAAATGGGAGGCCGAGCATCAGAAGGCCTTTGATCAGATTAAGGAGTACCTAACAAAGCCTCCAATTTTAATTCCACCTGTACCTCATAAGAGTTTGAGGCTTTATTTGTCAACTACAGAGAGGTCTCTAGGTGCAATGTTAGCACAAGTAAATAAACAAGGCCATGAGCAGGCCGTTTATTATTTAAGTAAGACCTTTACATGTACTGAACAAAGATATACTCCAATAGAAAAGGCTTGTTTTTCTTTGTTTTACACTGCGGATAAACTTAAACATTACTTTATGTCAAATATTGTGTACGTTATATCCAAAACCGATTTAGTAATGTATATGCTATCAAGACCTATTTCTAGAAGTAGGATTGGAAGATGGGCATTTTCTATATCAGGTTATGCGATAAAATACATGCCACAAAAAGCAGTGAAAAGTCAGGTCCTTGCTGATTTTTTAGCGGACCACCCAAATGATGTCATAAAGGAAGTGGAGGTAGATTTGGGGATGATAGAGCATGTGGCATAGAGATTAGAATTTGATGGATCAAGGACTGAAAGAAAGTCCAGGGCTGGCATAGTTATTACATCTCCAAATGGTTTTAACTATGAACATGCATATCAATTTGATTTTGAATGTAGTAATAATCAAGCTGAATATGAGGCCTTAATTATGGGCCTTGAGATATTTCATGAGATGAATGTAAGAACTTTAGAGGTTATTGGAGATTCACAATTGATCTTGAATCAATTAGCTGGTAAATTCAAATGTAATAGTTGGGCCATGTTTCCATACTTTTCTATTGCATCCCAATTACTTGATTCATTTGATGATGTGATTTTGATACACAAACCAAGAGAAGAAAATGAAGATGCAAATGAGTTAGCATAGCTAGCTTCAGGTCTTAAACTTTTTGGAGGTCAAACAAAAAGAAACGTAGTGGTAGAAAAGAAAGCATTACCTTCGATCAAAATCAGGGAGGTAAATTTTGAAGTACATGATATTGAAGAAGGCCAACAAGATTGGAGGGAACCAATAATATGGAGGCTAACCAACCCAGGTATGCCTTGTGATAGAAAGATTAAAATGCTTGCAATTCATTTTGTGATATATGTAGGAGAACTTTTCAGAAAAACAGAAGAAGGCCTTTTGTTGAAATGTGTTAACAATCCTGAGGCCTTACTATTGATGGGAGAATTCATGAAGGCATTTGTGGAGCACACCAAGCTGGCATCAAAATGAGGTGGCTCGTTTGGAGGTATGTATATTATTGGCCTACAGTTTTAGGAGATTGTATTAAATTTGCTAAAGGTTGTGAATCTTGCCAAAAGCATGGCCAAGTCCAACATATCCCTTCCACTGATTTAAATTACATTATAAAACCATGGCCTTTTAGAGGTTGGGCCATTGATGTTATTGGTAAGATATATCCTCCTTCTTCTAATTTACAGTGTTTTATTATAGTGGCCATGGATTACTTTTCGAAATGGACTGAGGCAAAACCTATGAAAGTAGTGGACCAAAATGTTGTGATAGAATTTATCAAAGAACATATTATTCATAGGTTTGGGCTGCCTGAGACCATTAACACTGACCAAGCTAAGGCCTTTGTGGGAGATCATATGAAGGCCTTTGCTAGAGAGTATGGAATTAAACTTACCAATTCTACTCCATATTATGCACAGGCCAATGGACAAGTTGAGGCCGTGAATAAGACTATCAAACAAATTTTGAGTAAGATGTTGGATGATAATCCAAGACAATGGCATGTACAATTATCTGAAGTCTTATGGGCTTATAGGACTTCGTATAAGGAAAGCATAAAGACCACTCCTTATGCTTTGACCTTTGGTCATGATGCCATCTTGCCAATGGAGGTCACAATACCTTCAATGAGAATAGCCTTTCAAAATGATTTATTACCAGAGGAGTATAATGAGGCTATGTTATTAGAATTAGAAAATCTAACAAAAGAGAGACTTTGGGCCTTAAATTCTATAGAGGTTCAGAAAAAGAAAATAGCAAAGGCCTATAATAAAAAAGTAAAACATAAGGCCTTTTCAGTTGATGACATAGTATGGAAAGTGATCTTACCTTTTGGGACTAAAGATCCTAGATTAGGAAAGTGGTCCCCAAATTGGGAAGGACCATTTAAAGTGTTGAAAGTAATAACTGGTGGGGCATATTCTATTCAAGAGTTATCTACTGGAAGTGTAATAAAGTCCATCAATGGACGGTTTCTTAAAAGGTATTATCCTACCTTATGGGAGACCGTTCAGAACCAAAAACCTTAGTCATAAAATAAGTTGAGGCCGTTCAAGACCTTTCCAAAATAAAAACAGTGCAAGATAATTGTTCAAAATGCACAAAGAAAGAGAAAAGAAAGGAAATGAGAAATGATAATTGTTCAAGAACATCAAAATAATTGTTTGAAACGGCCTAACTCAGAAGTTGACATTTGGGACCTTATTCCAGATGGTCATTACTTCTAACTCTTTGTCTTTCGCATCTCTCGCCTTAGATTCCCAAGTGAGTACGTTGGATGCAGAAGCTTTATATTCAAGACCCATCTTTTCAACATTCTTCCAACCATCAGCTACCATTTGTTAGGCCTTCTGAACAATGAGCTTTTGAGTAGCAACTGCATCTTCTTTGACAACCAGAGCAGCTTGAAGGTCAGTAATTTGTTTGCGAAGGTTTTCAGTCTCGGCAGCAAGATTAGACAACTTTCCTTGTTCAGAGTCACGATCAGCGCGAGACTTAATTACAGAGGGCACCAGATTATCAATGGATGCCTTAAGATCTTGTCGACGTTTGAGTAGAGCTTCACAAGTACGTCTCTCTGCATAGCTATCTTGAAATTCCCCCACAAGGTCTGGGAGTTGGATGACATGTTCTTCCAATGGACTTATCATGGAGGCCAAACTGGGGATTCCTTTCAGGAAAACAAAATGTTCTTGAAGTTTGCGAGCCATTTCGAAGGAGATATCGGAGAGAGCGGTTCTATAAATCTCAATAAATTGGGCCTTCACAGTTAAAATTTTAGCGTCATGAGGCATCTCAAAAGGTATTTCAACTGATGGAGAAATGAGAGGATTATCAGTCTGCATTGGAGTTTAATCAAGAGAGGCTGTCCAAGCCTCAAGATCATCAGGGATATCAGAAAGAGTGATATTAGGAAGATCGGGCATGGTAGAGGTGGTTGTAGAATATTTTTCCATGAGCAAAGGACTTGGAGAAGAAGAAGAAGGAAAGGGGCTATCAGAGGTCTTTGATCTTTTGGTGGGTGAACTCTCTACTTGGACATCAAGACCTTTACCTTTAGAACCTTCATGATCAGAAATATCCACAGGCATTGTACTACCTGTGCTTTGAGAAGCTTTTGATGAGACCTTTAACTGATCTGATGCCCTCCTAGGTCCAGAACCGGGTTTTGGAACTGTTTTCTTTCTTTTGGGATTGGCTTTCACTGGCGGAGGATTAGGATTTGGTTTAACAGCAACAGCAGCAGCAGAAGGTTTAACTACACCTACAAGAGTACAAAGATAAGAAAAGCCATCTTTAGAGCATAATCCAATAAAGTGTATGGTTGTTATGTATTACCTGCCCTTTTCTTGACAGTTGGAGGTTTTGGGAGCTTTACATTTTCAATGGTAGAAGGTCATTCTTCTGAGTTCATCAGATCCTTCGAGAGTTTGTCAAGTAAAACCGAGAGGTTTTGGTTAGACACTCTTCGAAAACAGTCAAATCACCACAGCTTAAAGGTCGATGTTGCAGAAGGATTGTTTGGCAAAGGTAACAAGACAAAGTCATTTAAATTTTCAATAAAGGTCTCATTTATTTCTTCAAACTTGCCATTCTTATCAAAGACTTGTCTGGAGAAAGGTGGAGAATTGGTAGAATATAAAAATGGGGGAGTAGGAAGACCTTGAGTGAAGCCAAACTGACGGCTTAAAAGGTTGGGAGAATAATACTCAGTCCCTACCTTTTTATTTCTTGGATCAAAATTGCCTCCAAAATGAAGATCTCTGTAGATGAGATAAGAAGCCCATATAGACCTTTGTTCGAATTGGTCATTACCAACAAATGGAGGAAGGAGAGTAAACCAACGAGGACCGAATTGCCTCGGGCCAAAAGGGAAAAACAATGAATTTGGCCTATCATGAGAAATATTCCAGAAAAAGGTCACATACTCAGAAAAGGACTTATTGTCAAAATAAGGCTTGGTCCATTTGAAACCATAGGCGGGGTAGGCCTTTGGAACCACTGTACATTTGAAAAGGTTTGGGAAATATTCGAAGAACCATAATTGTAGAAGCCAGAAAGGCCCACCAACAAAGATTTTTTACAGAGCTCTGAAAGACCTCTATAGAGGTGAGATAAAACAAAAGGGGCTAAGGCCAATTTATGAGCCGCAGCCAAAGCAATGGCTAAACGGTGATACTCTTGGGTCATTTGACCAGCAGAACAACAGAGGACAAAACGACAAAGCCACATCAACAAAAACACACAATGCTCTTGATGGGATATGTTAGGAGAAAAGGTGTTTGGTTTATACTCAGCCTTATAGTAAACGGACCATGTGGTGGTTGCATTACTAAAAGAGAAAGGAATGTTGGTTTGTGAATCATATATAGCTGAAGGAATGTCTCCTATAGTTGGAAGGCCTGTTAGGGCAAAAATATCCAGTATAGTGGGGGACATGGGACCACAAGGGAACACAAAAGCATTTAGAGATCTACTCAAAAAACAAATAGCCGCAGCAATCAAGTTTTTATCCATCGAAAAGGTATGTTCGCTTAGCTGAATATGGGTGTAAATTCCTAGATCTTTCCATAAGGAACCAAATTGGGGTTCAAGTTTGTATACCCAAGAAGTCCACTCTAAACTAGGTTTTGGCCATGTTCTGGCCGTTTTAGACCAATCAGTCCATCTAAGACCCTTGGACTCTAAAAGAAGAGGTTCATCAGCAAACAATGGAAAATAAGAATGTATGAGATCAGGAATCGGGGAAATATGAAAAACAAAGCCAATTTGGTTCGAAAAAATTACTTGTTCGGAAAGAAGAGGAGTAATCTGCTCTCTAATGTCATCCGTCAGCTTCTCGATTTCGTTTGAAGCTGTCTTAGAAGTAGAATGACCAGACATGGCGGAAGAGAAGGTGATGAGAAGAAGAAATCAGTAGGGAAGAAGATAAAAGGTGAGATGAGTCTTACAAGCCTTAAATGAGAAAAGACGTTGGGAGTCAAATCGTTGCAGGTCTGTTGATAAGTACCGAGGTAAGAGCTGATTATGAACTTAAAGAGGATTTTAAAACTTTAAATTTTAAAGTTATGACAAGGGAGTTCAGTTACGGAAAGAGAAAGATTTTGTTGATTTGTGTTTATTTGAAATTCAATAAAAATTGAAATTCAAATAGGGGGGCAAAGTGTTTACCACAAAATCCGTTTTAGAGAAAAGAAGAATTTGCCATGTGTATAAAATAGGAAGCTTGGAGAATGAAATAGCACAGAGGATAACACATGGAAAATATTGTAAAGCAGTGTAGAGAAGACACTTGGCAGCATGAGATTGGAAGTCTAAAGGAAGAAGTGGCATAATAAAATAATGCCACGCAGCAGAGCTAGATAGCAGCCAAGAAAGCAACACGAAGCATCAATTAAGAAAGTGAGAAACGTGGGCTGAAAAGAACGTGCATTTGGGCAGTTGAAGAAATGGGATTATGGCCCAACAAATAAGGAAGAAGGAGAAAGTGGGCTGTAGCGGTTAATAGCCCACCGTCTATTTATATGAAGCAGCAGCATCGATTTGAATATACACAACTCAATCCAAAAGCCCATGGCAAACTTCTCTTCGTTTTGATCATTAGTCTAAGTTTATTAATTCCAATAGCAGTAATTCATCTTTCCAGTAGCAGTTCATCTTCTTCAAGGCAAGTTTTCAGTTCTTAGTCGCAGCAGATAAGCAATCATTTCAGTAGCAGTTTTCGTAATTCCAGTAGCAGTTCATCATTTGTTTTCGGTTAGTTTGGTGTTTGCAGATTTTAATTTCTAATTTCATAGTTTAATCTTTATTTCAATTAGCAATGGAGTTTGTTTCTCATCTAGTCCATCTATGTAATGTAAATATTTCTTTTGTCATTTCGATTCCAGTTAGTTTAATTTCAACCAATGGTTTTCTTTATTTTTAATATGTTTTCTCTCTTTTAAGTCATCACTTTTAAGTCTTTTAGATTTTAATACTAGAACCCAAGAGGATTAACCTCTGATTCTCGTCAATCGCCTGATTTTAATTTCAATTCTAATTTCAATTCCAAAGTGACCAACTAGGCATCTAAGACCTTTCTTAGATTCTCGGCCTAGAAGGTGCTAGAGGTCGTGTTCACACGGTCTTTGGGCTCTTGAGCCCTGGCACGCCCGCGCATTCAGACCTTACACCAAAGGTCTCGAGACCGTCGCTTTTCACCGAGAACAGGGCCATTCAAGATAACAAATCTATCCATAAAACTTAGCAATTTCATTTTGATTAGACAGATACAACAATTAATTATGCAATGCGTAGTATCGGGATTCTCCACTACCTTTAGAACTATTCTGCAATATGGCTTAAATTGAAAATAA
>JAESVK010000951.1:84668-102045 GCA_017140935.1 Hamamelis virginiana
TCGAATTACTGCTTTTATGAAGAATTCCTACACAACACGAGGAAAAATACTAAGTTCATGGTATATAACTATTAAATATCAAAGTTCAAGTAAAATCAGGTAATAATAAGTCGAAAAGACTCAAAAAGTGTATTGATTGCAGAGCAATCAGCGAGGCAATCGACACCTAAGGTATAATACATAAATTGGAACATATGAAACCTACTGTTGCAAAGAATCCAACATACCTATTGTTTGTTATGGCATCCAGACATGATTATATTTAAAGTTTCATTCCCAAAAATTGGTAATGGGATTGCATATTTCTAATAAGAAAATATTAAACATAAGGTTGCAATAAATCCAACATAACTACTTAGGGAAAGCATAAGCTATACATGATTGTAACATACTTAGACATTGGGAAACCATATTTCAAAAAGAAGATTCAAGAGTCAAAAATAGTCATGGATATACCTGATGTTGGGGGAGAAGAATGTGATCTTCTCTTCTACCTCATGTATGCACCCAAGCAGCTATGGCATTCATTCGAATGACATGGTTCCAAATACAAAGATACAAAGAAAAGTAAAGTAAGAACTTTTACATTTGAATTTATCAAAAATAAGAAAAAATTTGAAAAATAAATATGTCAACAGTATGGCTAAAAAGCTGACACAACTTTTAGAAAATTGGGTATTCTTCAAAGAATTGGGTATTCCGTTAAAATCTAGGTATTGGGTATTCTTTTTTATTTTTTTAGGTATTTTGTGTAAAATGGAAATTTGGGTATCCTTTAGAATTATGGGTACCCTATATAACGTGTCATTTGTTTGGGGAATGGGAAGACAAGATTTGATTTGATTTGATATGTGGGAAGATAGAATAAAGATTTGATTTGGCATGTAAGAGATGGTTAAAATATGTTTAAAAAATAGAAAATTGGGTATTCTTCACAAAAAAGGGTATTCCGTTAAAGTCTGAGTATTGGGTATTCTTCTTTATTTTTTGGGTATTCTGTGTAAAATAGAAATTTGGGTATCCTTTAGAATTATGGGTATTCTACATAACGTGGGAATGGGAAGACAAGATTTGATTTGACAAGTGAGAAGATATTTTAAAGATTTGATTTGACATGTAAAAAAAGATTAAAATATGTTTAAAAAATAGAAAATTGGGTATTCTTCACAAAAATGGGTATTCCGTTAAAGTCTGGTTATTGGGTATTCTTCTTTATTTTTTGGGTATTCTGTGTAAAATAGAAATTTGGGTATCCTTTAGAACTATGGGTATTCTATAGAACGTGGGAATGGGGAGACAAGATTTGATTTGATTTGACAAGTGGGAAGATATTTTAAAGATTTGATTTGACATGTAAGAGATGATTAAAATATGTTTAAAAAATAGAAAATTGGGTATTCTTCACAAAAATGGGTATTCCGTTAAAGTCTGATTATTGGATATTCTTCTTTATCTTTTGGGTATTCTGTGTAAAATAGAAATTTGGGTATCCTTTAGAATTATGGGTATTCTATAGAACGTGGGAATGGGGGGAGACAAGATTTGATTTGATTTGACAAGTGGGAAGATATTTTAAAGATTTGATTTGATTAGAAAAAGTTGATGTTTGACTTGTACGGATAGTAATCATTTCAATGGGTACTCTTCACAAAAATGGGTATTCTTTGTAAAACAAATATTGGGTATTCTGTGATTTTTTGGGTATTACATGTAAATTGGGTATTGGGTATTCTTAATAAAATTGGGTATTCTGTGTAATTTTGGGTATAACGTGAAAATTGTTGAATTTTTTTTGAAAATATTACCGTTAGAAGGGTATAATGGTCCAAAAATCTGTACGAAGGTTTAGTTTTGTCATTTCCAAACACATGGGTTTATAGAGGTAATTTATTGAAAACTTGGGTTTATTTTGGGAAATTACCCATATATATACACTAGTAATTAAGAAAAAAAAAAAAGCAAGTGCAAAATGCACGTGATGAAAAAACGTCATAAAATGTTCATTTTTGAAGCATCTATGATCAAAGAAATTATGTACATATTGGTTATACGTTTGTAAATGTGTTGATGTATCTCACCATAAATATTCATGTGTTCTTCATGTGCCTTCAGTATCTCGTAGCTAAATAGATGATTTGAAGAAAATAAAAGAAGCATATGCATAATTCTATCCACGTATAATTATAGATCTAAAATAGTATAATAGATTATATAATGTGTGTGTGTGTGTGTGTGTGTGTGTGTGTGTGTGTGCGTGTGTGTGAGAGAGAGAGAGAGAAGAGAGAAAATATATATGAAAATGTATAATCTTCTTCCTACAAGTATAGTCCTTATCTAGATGTGAAAGGGCAGAACCACCAAGAATGAAAAGATGTGTTGGTTAAATATTAAATAATTAATTAATTATTTGAAGAGGTGCATATATTGGTTCAATATGAGAGAATTATGAAATGGTGTTTTGGAGAGTTATGAATTTGAAATTCGTGTTAACCAGTAGGAGAAGAGTATTTTGAAAATTTTATTAAATAAATGTATATAAATATTGAAAATTGTTTTTACTTTTATATTTATATTATATAGTAGTATGATATGATCACTACAAACAAATATAGAGTAACCACGGTAACATGTATTTATCTAACTGTTTACGCTCAATATTTGCATGACAAGAAATAGAGCCACGTAGGAGCAATTCGATGATGTGGAAAATGAGATTTTACATTTTATTTTTGCCTTGAATAAGAAAGACGGTTATTAAGAGCAGTTACCGACTTCGTCTCTTCGAAGCAAAGCAGTTTCTTATAAATTTAATTTTTTCTCTAGAGACTATTAAATTTTAAAGTTGCAAATATTACAAGAGTATATGATTACCAAAACAAACAATTTTTATGTGAAAGCCAAACTATTTGATGGCTTTTAAGTTCCTACGTAATAGGAATTTGAAATATGAATGAATAACTGCCGGTAATTGTTCAGCAGTTATCTATTTTTCGAATCACAGTAGTTATTTGAAAGTTTCTCTGATTGGAACAATTAAAGTTCAGTTATTTGAACTTGGGAGGAAAATATGGAGATTATCAAAGATAAAAAATTAGCCACATGGCGTAACAGGATTTGTTAAAAGTCTGAAGAGCAGTTTAGATGCAAGTTTAGCCACATGGCATCGCAGTAGCCAATGGAGATTTAGTGACGGTTACTTTGAAGTCTATAAATAAAGAAAGAGACCTCATTGCAAACGGTTCCTCAACCACCGGTTTCACAACCAAGTCAATCACACTCTACGTGTGTCTTTATTTTCATTTACTTTTCAAGTTGTAATTTCCTTTACAGTTTCAAGCTTGTAATCCTTTTACGCAATTACCAGTTTATCATTTCCTTTACAATTTCAGTTTATCATTTCTTTTACAGTTTCCAGTTTATCATTTATCTAGTTTCAAATGCTTAATTTCATTTACATAGCTTAAGTAACTTAGTTAGGGTAACTTCGCTCTTAGGATCCTTCCTTCTAAATGACCCCTCACATTGAAGAGCTTTAACAGAAATCGTGGAGTTGCTGTACCAGAAATGGAGGTAATTTGATGATTATGTGGTTTCTTCGAAGCATTCTATTTTCTGTTTTATTCCGTTTTCATTTTGATTCATTAATTTACCCAAATATTATAAGTCCTCTTCATTGAGACAATTCGAACCATTCACACAATCGCCTGTTTAAAAGTCAGTTTGGCTTGTTTCGAGCCAATCATCTTGAAAAGTGGTAAGGTTAACTTTTGTGGCACGCCCCCATTTCGAACCACACCTAACACTACTACAATAATAGTCAAAGAAGACAGTATAAAGAAGACAATTTTGAAAACTGTCTTTGAAACATTAAAAAGAAGACAACTTTTATTAACTGTCTTCATTATAAACTATGTAAGGACGGTTATTTGTAAACTGTCTTTGATGGGTTAAATATAAAAACAGTTAATTTTTGAAAGAGATGATCTGTTTGGGACAAAACTGAAACGACACCGTTTAAGTCAAGGGTTATATAACATTTCATGACCCAGTATTTTAGATCAGAACCATTCCATCTCGCGCCCAACTGGTGTTGGGTTTCCCTCCAAAGCTTATAGCTCGAAACCTTGGTCGCACGGAACCACCGATCTGCACCGTCGTTTGGCTCAAGCGACACTCATACAGCGGGTGTGTGGCCTCGAGCCGCTGCTCACCATCTCCACTGCCAGTCAGTCGCGCGTCGACCACCAGTCCTCCAGTTGCTGCTCGCCACCGCCACCACTGAAGATCTCGCTGTCAAGCATTGAAGATCTCACATGACCATTAGATCTCAATCGACCATCACAAGGTATTTGGTATGATCCATCCCTCTTTCTCCTCCATCTAGCTTGGTCTGATTCGTCTCTCATTTTTGCTCTCTCCCGCGCCCATACGTTCGATCGAAACCCTAACCCTAGCTGCTAACATCATTTCTCCCCTCTCTCTTTCTACCTTAGGATCCGGCTCTCTCTCATCAAGTATTGGGGTTTTAAGATTTATGAATGTGGAGCTTGAAGCCCTGGCTTAAATGGAACAGGTATGTGGCTGGATTGATCCCAATCCTTCTTATCTGCATCTAATCTCTATTTTTCTTAACAAGGTAGTTGTTGAATCCTTCTTGTTCCTGCCCTTATTCTCAACAATCTCTAGTGTTTCAATCTCTAAATCAAATGTAATATAAATAAATTATATATAGTTATAATTTTTGTTATTTCTTTTTCTGTGTTTTTATGCCTGTAATTGATGATCCTTCTTGTTTCATCATTTTCGGAGACATTTTCTATTTTTTATTTTTATTTTTCTGTTTTTTATTTTATTTTATTTTATTTTTATATATGAAATGTAAGGTATTTTTACAAGGAGGCCATTGGTATTGCAATTCCTTAAGATGGATAAGGGGCAGAATGAATATGCAGAGTTTCTTCATATGCCAAAGAAGAAGTTTACTGATTTTGGTAAGTCAAGTTTAGAGAAATGTGTATTATATGTGATTTTAATCAGATCGTGCATTTTCATCTTCATTTTAAAAAATTTTATGCTTCTTCCAGAATTTAGTGATGGGGGAATAGAAAAGGGAACTATTTATGATATGCATAGTATAACATTCCAAGCATAACAAGTATACCATGCTTTACTATTACTTTTGTTTCTAATTATTGTCCAGATTTTTCAATATCAAGGGCTAAACATTGAGTCAAATGGGCTAGCTTATAGTGGTGACGGTATAAATGTTAGTTTATACTTATTTTACCCACTTGTCATTAATGGGGATAGTAGTATGCTTTTGCATAATATGAGACATTGGGCATTAAGATTATATGCTGTTTCTTATTCTAAATTGGACATTAGGGTGTGGATATTGAGTTTATTAGGGGAAAAAAGGCAACGCGGTTATAAATTATGAAGCAAAATGATGATGATCTCTTTTTAATGGACTGTTACGTGGTTAGTTGATATATATAAGAGGACAAAGTACAGGGGCACCCAAATTTTGGTTAAAAAGTTTATTTCTTGTAAAAATCCGCCTCCATGTGATATGTAGTTATTGTATATTTGAATGTGTGGATGATGTACAGTCAGCCTCCATGTCCTGCCAGAATTAAAGGAAGTTCTTGCATTGAGTTTAACAACAGTCATCTTGAATTGATGATTGCAACACTAAGTTATAATTGAATTTTCCTCATGGTGAAAAGTTTTTAAGAAAAGAAAATAGTAAGAAAAGTGAACAAAAAATGAGTTTGCAAATGAAGCAGCTCGCCAGCACCAACAACTCAAGTTGAGCTCATTCAATCTCAATTATTAACTAAGCCAAACTGAGCTTGAGCCTAGCTTGAAGTAGTTGAATAGGAGCTCTCAAGTTTGTTGGATAAATGAGCCATGCTCAAGCAACATAAGCCTTGCCTGTGTTGGGTTCATATATAATAAGGTTCACTGCTAAGGAGTTGCTCCAGAGAGACAGTGCAAATTGGGTTTAGAGTATTTGCAGACTCTATAGTCATACTTATAGTTTCGAAATGAAAAAATCAGCAGACCAGTTACAAACACATGTCTTTTAAATTGTAGACCCCATCAGCTTGTCTTGAATAAGGCATTGAAAAGTTAATAAAACCCTTCACTAGGATCATGTTTTATTTCATACAGAGAAAACAATATTTGACTTTTAAAGGCCTTATCTAAGACAGGGTATCCTTTATATAAAAATGAGAGGAGCCAAAATTGGTGGCATTTGGTATTAGTAAAATCATTAAATATTCAGAAAGTCTTACGGTGAGCTTTAAAAAAAATTCAACATAAGATAACCTAAAACAGGAAATTACCTGCCCTGCACGTGAATCTGAAATTATTGAACTTAACATAAGGAACAGTAGGCCAAGAACCAATTTTAAATAAATGGATGCTGAAGAACTACACACACACACACACACAGACTTTGAGACATAGCCAATGAATAAGATAAACCTGCAGGGCAGGTAATTTTTTACCTGCACAAACATTTGGATCTCTAGATAAACCTGCACAAACATGTTAGATATTTATTAGGTAAGTCTGCTACTCTCCTTGCTACTGATTGCCAAAAGTTATCCTTGTCAAAAATGATTTTGAGGCTAAGATTCCAATATCTGCCTAATTGGAGCAGTCGTGTGTTGGTAAGGACCAAAACTTTGAACTTAAAAATTATTGGATGGAAGTTACATATCAGGCATTGGTCCCGGAGGTCTGTGATGAGATAAAAGTTGCCAAGCTAGAGTTGAAGGTAAAGTCCCAAATCATTGTTTTGTCAACTGACATGCATTTATTTGCTATATAACCTCATTATCTGATATGGCTTCTATTCTTCCTCTTTTAGTTTCTTCTTTTTTTCTCTTCCAGAGTTCCCCAAGTTAATTAAAGAAAAGTCGGTTGAGCATGTACTCAACATTTTCTCTGCACTCCTATGTTCAAGGAGGTGCTTGCGTCTTTACACTGTTGCATAAGTCACAGTGCTCTGCTAGGCACCAGGACAAAGGCCTCTCTCGACTTGCCTGCCTTCAAATGTTATGAAGCACTACTGTACCAGTTCTCTTTTGCTAGCTCCTATGTACCTATGCAAGTTTATGGCTGTCATTTGATGCCTCTTTTGCTTCATCTAGGTCAATGAATTCAAGTCAATAGAGAAGTGCAACATTTTCAATACAAAGAATCTGTATGTCACGTTGCCTTCAGTGTTGCAAACATACATGGGTTAAAAACTGATTTTTTTTAATAGGTGGGTGTACTTGAATGCGATTAAAAGGCTTGTGAAAGCTAATGCATTAAAGATGGAAATTATTCCAAACCCAAAGGTACACTCTTTTCCTTTTATGCATGCTAAGATTCCAATTTTGAGGTTTTGATAAGCAAGTTATCAATGGCTCACCTTGGAATTGACTCTGTTTGAACCATGGGCTTACTTGTGGGGCTTATGTTTTGGAGACCATTGGATGCATTCAACTGTGTGTAAATATGCTAAATCTTAACATCTTTTGATAATTTACTTTATAGTCTTTGCTAGGACTTGTTATTTCTTGGGATGAACTCGCTATTTTTTCAGCCATAATGTTGAATTATAGCTGATGCAAGTTTGATGTTGTACTATTTTTCAGAGACCTGAAGATCTGTGGGCCAAGCCCTCACAAAAAGGACAGTGCTTCTTGGATAGCAATACAAAAGGTACCTATTATAAAGTTAATATACATATCTATTCTCATTGTATCACATTGTAATCCCTTTCAATAATATACTTATCAAGCTCCCTATGTATAACTAATTCCAAGTAGATGGGACAGTGCTTCTGGTTTTGTAGTTATTCTTGGAAGTACATTCTAATATCATTTCTCATTTTGACTACTAGAACCTTTTTTCGCCTCGATCTTTATATTTGTCTACTAGACCCTGTTAAACCTTTCATAGCTCCATTTCAAGTTTTGGTATCACTTCAATTTCTTTTCAAGAAATGCTTTAAAAGCATTTTGATTTATGAAATACTTGCAAGTGCAGGAAAATTTTCACAAAAGAAGATTCATTTGCAACCCTTTTGACTGCAGTAATAATAAGTTCTGAGGCAGACATTAACATAGTTGTCAAAAATCCTAGTTAAGCCAATTTAATAGCACTGTTGGTAGCCTTTGAGCATTGTTAAATTTAGTAATAATTTTAAATTTAAGATAAAGTGATGAAATTCCAATAGGTGAAAGAATATTTAACAATACACGACCATAATGTAGTGAGAACAGTCAGAGTACTTTAGCATTCACTGTGCAAATCCAAAGAGAAATAAATCCCAATTGATATGGGAATATATTAACAACTCAATAGCCATGACATGTGTTACAATTATCATAAAGAAAAATGAAATCTAACTATACAGAGAGAGAGAGGGAATTGGCAGTCTTATCCTCAAACTATAGCCCAGTGAAAGGTTTTGCTTTTGTTTCTTTTTCCTAGTCTATGCTGAGTCTTAAATTATTAGAACTATAAATACTGGGATTTGAATAATTAGGATAACCAAAAAGGGTTGCTCTTGGTAATTGTTGCAAGGCTGTTGATAGAGTTATCAAAGGTTCCCAAAGGGAAAATTTAGCGTGATTTGAATAATAGCTTTATCATACCCTTATTACACAAAATGATGCTGCCAAATAATTAGGGAAGCTCAGCATCCCAGTGCAGATTTCATTTATGAAGACTATTTATTTTTCGCCTTTATGCCATCTTTGGACGAAATGTTCCATGTCTCATGTCTGTTAAAGAGAAAAAAAATACATGTGTGACAGTTTATGGGTTTATATGGAAAAGAACATGAATATTAGCAACATCTAATCAAGTGATCATCGCAACTCTCTTGGTAATCAGGAGGTTTGTGTATTGATTGAAATAGCATAGCGATTGAACCCAAAATCCCCAATTTTGATTAACATAGATGACTGAGTGCAATGTAACTAGCCAAACATTGGATATATATATGCTACATGCTTTAATCTCACCCGACCGGCTACAAGTCATTTTCAGCTCAAGTATAAAACCTCTCTAATCTGTATATATATAGTGTAGTCCTGTTCTTGGATATTGATTTGTTGGGATAACTGCCAATATTGTAGTTTTGGGGGAGGAGGTTGGATGGAAACCCACTTGGGTTTGTTTACTCTTCGAATATCAAAGGAGGAATGAACTCTTGGTATTTAGTTCTCTCAAATTTTAATTATTAATGCCATCTCTCATTTTTTGAATGAATTGGGTTGTAGTTCCTCTCAATACCATGTTTAAATCTTTAGTTTGTGGGACATGATACTTGACATAAGTTTTATATCCTTACGGAGACTGACTAAGCTATGAACACCATTTTTATCTTACTTAGGGAAAGGGATGACATCTTAGCAGTGGTGGTGGGTTTGATACAAGGTAGGATCACTCCATTGCCACTACCTGGAAGAAACCTGGTTGGCTGGTAAAATCAGCAAACATGCACTCAAATGGATTTTGTAACACATATATAACTTGATAAGTGTAGCACTCATCACTTCTCGTTTATTGGAAAAAGTAAAACATGAAATTAATTCTTTACTTATATATGCTAATTAATTACAAAATTCAATTTCTAATTAGTATATAATTCTCTCCAGGATCTTTAATGCCATGTCAGCATAGTGATTGCGGTCGGCGGATACTCTCTTCAATTAATACATAAATCATTTAACTAATTGTTAAGTTGGAGAATCCAAAGTTCAAAGGTATATATATTAACAAATAAGTTTAAAGTTAGATGTGACTTTTGCTGTATTTTCAATTGTTGAAAACGTTCCCATGTTAGCTTGTTGATAGCAACCCAGTCAAGGCACTAAATTGAGCCAACTATGTCGAGTTAACTTCACAGTTTGAACTTTAGTTTATAGTGGAACACTTTGCATACTTGAGAAATCTCGATTGCCTTTTCATTTCCTTATGGTATTAAAGCTCTACCATACTATGTTCATAGCAAGGGTCTTAAACTAGGAATATTGTACTTAAATGCAGGGTTACATTATCTGACACACACGCGTGCACACACACACAGAGTCAACTTTCCATAAATCAATTCTCTTTCTTTAAGTTCGTTTAGTTAAGTTGCTAGCTATAATTTCTTTTGCATATATAGTTTATTGTTGTCACATTCTTCTTGTTTAAGCTTTTTGCCGTAATAGGCATCTAATGTTTTCTAAGACTATTTTTCGTTTACTAGAATATTGCTGCACAAGGGATATTTCTTGTTTTTGAGCCTGATGTGCCTAAACATCTAGCTGGAATGTAAAAGCACCTGTGGGCTTGCATGTAAGTTTTAAGTGTGTTAGAAATTTAACTTAGAAGTGTACTTCTCTTGGTAATTGTTCGTTGCTGATGATATGGGAGGCGCGGGAGGCGCCATATGATTGAAATATTGTTGGGATACATTATAGAAGTGTTGTATACTCTTAATTTGGCAGGTAAAAATTTGGAAATTTTGCAAAAATAGACGAAACTCTGTCGGATTTTCGTCTCAAAAAACAAGTTTATTTCTTTTCATACTTTCCTAAGGATGAAATGCTACTATTTTAATTAAGAATTCCATTAATGTCATTGTTTTCTTACTTTGAATAATTGAACTGAAATTTGCATTTCTTTATTTATATATAGGTTCTAAGTTGCATCGAAATGCAAAGTTGGTTGCGCAAAGACTTTTGGAAGGGGTATGAAATCTAGATAGCTTGCTTCATGTATATTCATTGTGACTTCAATTGAATGGATGAAGTCTGTAATTAAAATCGCTTGTTTGCTATTTATATGCATGTTATTTGGAAGGAGTGTTTCCAAATTAAATTTAACACAATAGCTTTTATATGATTTTGGTTATATATGGGGTACATGTTTGGTCTTAATTAAGTGAATGAAAATATTTTTATTATGTTTGCTAGCGCTTCTTTTATGTACGTACTCAATTTATATGCATACAGGAGTTTTGATACATATTACCAATTAGAAACGTGTACAGGTTTACATAGAACACTTACAGGTTGCCTAAATTAACAGGTTAACATATCAATTAAAATGAAAAAAAAAAAAAAGAGAGGCCTTTTAAGGACAGTTTTTAGTTGTCTTTGAAACACAGATATGAAGACAGTTTTTAGCTGTCTTTAAAATATCACAATACGAAGACAGCTAAAAATGGTCTTCAAAAGAGACAGATATGAAGACGGCTAAAAACTGTCTTCAAAAGAGAAATATATGAAGACAGCTAAAAACTGTCTTCGAAAGGGTCCGGACTTTAGAAGACACGGCTAGGGAAGACAGTTTCCTAACTGTCCTCGTATGTCTATGAAGACAGTTTTTAGCTGTCTTCTAATCCTTTTTTTGTGGTAGTGTAAGTGTACGCCGCGGCCATAGTGAGGATTTTCCTGCGCGAACATCTTTTTTGGCACGCCCGGTGGGACATAGGGCTATTTTGAATCAAAATCATGATGACAAGAAAATCTAAGCAAGCAGAATCTTCGGATCAAAATGAAGAAAGGCCAGATGATGGCCTTGAAGCTATCCCATAAATGAATATACTTCGAGATGAAGTGAATTCTGTTAGGGCTATATACTAAAAGCCATGTTTTTATGTAATAGATCTTAGTATTTATTTATTAATGAATTCTGATATTGCATTTTAAATGAGAATCTGTATGAGCTATGTTTGCATTATATTATCTTCTAATGTTATGCATGTGTGTCTTTTATTCTACATAGTAGATGATATGGTGTGTAGAGTTCGGCTTACACACAGAAGATCAGACATCATTTCTTGTAGAATATAAGCTTATTGTTCACAATCTGAGATGAAGTTGGACACATCATCGGTAAGATTGTAGCACATGATTTCAGTAGGTCTGTCTTGACTACGGGGAATGGTTTAGTTTCAACTTGTTGTGCTAGTACACTTGTGTGTATTGAACGGGACAGTATTGAGGTAATTATTTTATACTGACACATAAAATAATTAATACCTCATGGTTATTATGAATACTTACACTCTTAATCCCGAAATAATTAATGGACACATGCATTTATTGTTAGTTATTTTGATTCATAAAGAGTGAGATCTTTATAGGTCAATAATCTCGTTGAGTTGGATAACTGCAGTAATTGTATGGTGAATATTTATTATTGACGGAATCCACGTCCTAGTATAGGGATTGATGATACCCCCTTGAGGATACTTATAAGTTTTGATTATGTCAAACCCTGCAGGTGGATTTTGTATCCAACATATCAAATAAGTTAAGTGGAAGGTCTCAAGGAGATTAATAGATGTTGATTAAATAATATTGTCAGTAATTTAATTTAATCAACGGGTATCTATAATCTTAACGTGGGGAGATTAATAAGTATTTAATAACAAAGAGCTCGAAATTTATTTTCGAATAAGCTAGGGAGTGCAGTTATAATTCTTTAGTGGAATGAATTATAATTAATGTAAATAGGTTTTAATATTTACATTGGGAGCCTGAAACTTATTTTCCTTTAGGTCCCTACTGTAGCCTATATATATGCCATGTTGGGCAGCCTCTAGGTTAAGATGAAATATTTTCTCTAAACCCTAGAGGCAGTCGTCCATCAAAGGAGAGCACAAAGAGAGCCACTCTCTCTTCACGTTCTGGCATAGGAGGAATACGGTAGAAGGCTTGAAGAGCTCGAGCAATCTACTGCAGTTCGTCATACATTGAGATCAATCCAGACAGATCTCAAAGGTACGGATTCTTCTGTATATGTTATAGGATTCGGATTTAATTTTTTTTTTGTGTGGCATGATCCATAAACACTATCACGAGTTCATGGGATTTTCGCTTCAAGGGTTGAAGCTGGTCAAAATATAAATGAAAATCCTGTTAGCAATAATGCAAGTGAATTGCCACTATTTGTTGGTATGATAGTGGATGCATTCAAACCAGTGCTAAAAGAAATGAAAGAGACAAATCAACAGTTGCAACAAGTTTTGTTTCAATCAAGATTTAGTCAAAAAAATTCTCAGATATTGCCATCAAATGACGAAGTTAGGAATAATGTACTTTGAAGAGAACAACTCATAAGAAATGATGGAAATATCACAGTGTAGGATAGAAATTCTGTGTATGGAGTTCCATACGGATACTAGATGGTTCGAGGCCTTACAAGACCAAAGTGAGCCACAAAGGCCATTAGATGGCCAAAATATCCCAAGAGGTCATATAAATGTACCTGTATATGGAATTTCACCCGGGGGGTTGGATGGTTCGAGGCCTGTACAAGGCCAAAGTGAGCCACAAAAGCCATTAGATGGCCAAAATATCCCAAGAGGTCATATAAATGTACCTGTATATGGAATTTCACCCGGGGGTTGGATGGTTCGAGGCCTGTACAAGGCCAAAGTGAGCCACAAAGGCCATTAGATGGCCAAAATATTCAAAGAAGTCATATAAATGTACCTGTATATGGAATTTCACCCGGGGGGTTGGATGGTTCAAGGCCTGTACAAGGCCAAAGTGAGCCACCAAGGCCATTAGATGGCCAAAATATCCCAAGAAGTCATATAAATGTACCTGCATATGGAATTTCACCCGGGGGTTGGATGGTTCGAGGCCTGTACAAGGCCAAAGTGAGCCACAAAGACCACTTGATAGTCAAAATATCCCAATAGGCCATATGAATGCGCCTAATCAAAGAAATAATAATAGCAATGTGATAATTCCGACTACTAATCCTTTATTCGAACCAATGGGAGAAAGAATGGTTTATGTTGAGCCAAATAATTACATCCCAAGATCGAATCAGAATTATGTTGAGTCATATAGACCACTAAGTGGTCAGAATGTGCCAACAGGCCAAACAAATGTGCCTAATCAAAGGATTAATGGTAGCCATGTTCTTGTTTCAAATGTTAATAATTTATTTGGAACAATGAAAGAAGGAATAGCTAATGTAGAACCAAATAGTCGTCTTCCAAGAATGAATTTCAATCAATTTGATAGGTCCAATAATACTGTTGGTGAAACAGTAAGACCACAAACTCTACCCTTTGAACCAAATGTAATACCTGAAAATATTCATTTTGAACCTGGAGGATTAAGGAGTAGAAGAAATGGAATAAGCAATAGGGATCATCATGATCAACCTAGAATTATTCCAAACCAAGGAAATAATAGGTTGAATAATGACAATAAACCTGTTATGACTACGAGAAACCAAATTCTTGAAGTTATTTAAGAAGCATATGTCCCATTGACAAGAGGAATGCAAGTTCCTATTTATAGAAAACCCTATCCAGAATGGATTGATAGAACTTATGAATTCCCAAGAGGGTACAAAGTACCAGAGTTTACTTCGTTCTCTGGAGAAAATGAACAATCCACAATCAAACATGTGGGTAGATTTACTGGTCAATGTGGAGAGATTGGGAATAATGATTTCTTAAAACTTAGATTATTCTCAAATTCCTTAACAGGAAATGCATTTACTTGGTATGTGAATTTACCTCCTGGTTCAATTCAAACTTGGGTTCAGTTAGAGGAAATGTTCCATGCTCAATTCTTTAGAACTGATCTTGAGATTTCAATGGCTGATTTAGCCAGATTCAAACAAAGGTATGATGAAAAGGCCTCTCAATTCATTAATAGATTCACGAGAGCAAAGAACAAGTGTATGATTAATCTGCCTGAGATTGAATTTGTTAAACTCGCTCAAAATGGTTTGGAGTTTGAATTAAGAAATAAATTTGATGGTGTAGAGTTTAGAGACTTATTAGAATTAACAACTAAAGTGACTAGGTATGAGTCCTTGTTAAAAGAAGAGTCTCAAAGATAAACCTTATCATTTAAGACTTATTATTTCGACCCAAATTATGAGGTTGAAGCTGCAGAAATTGTAGAAAAAACTCCATTTATTTGTGATGCTTTAGTTAAAGTTGAAAGTATTACAAGTCAACAAGCCAAAAAGAAATGAAGGTTCAAGGCAATATTCCTTTGATATTTCTAAAGCAGATGCTATATTTGATCTTATGTTGAATGGTCAATTCATTAGGCTACCAAAAGGTCATAAAATTCCTGTTATTGAAGAAATAAACAAAAGAGAATATTGTAAATGACATAATTCATGGAGACATGCCACAAATAATTGTATTGTGTTAAGGAATGTTATCCAAGACCAAATACAAAAAGGAAATTTGAAATTTCCAGAAATTGGTAAGGAAGTAATGGGTGTAGACAATAATTCTTTTCCTTCCATAGATAAAGTAGAAATAGAAAATCATAATATATGCTTTGCAAAACAAAAGAATTCTGATAATGATTTGTTTAGAAATCAGAATTATTATAAATTAAATGCATCATATTATGGTTTAAATGCTGTTTCCTTTATAAAATTCCTTTGGCAGCAAATGCAAAGTGAAAAGAAAAAATCTTCAAACCAATCACGAGAAAGTAGTACTCAGTCTTCATCTGGAGGGTCTTTTGAGATGAAGGACATGGGTGAAGCAAATTTTGTGCTTGGAGTTTAGATTGTTAGAGATCGTTCTAAGAAGCTTCTTAGTTTGTCTCAAGGGACTTACATAAAGAAGATTCTTGAACGATTTCGCATGGAGAACTCCAAACCCATTGACACCCCTGTTGAGAAGGGGAGTGCTTTGTGCTTGGACCAATGTCCTAAAACAGATGAGGAAAAGAATCACATGTCCACAGTGCCATATGCTGAGGCAGTTGGGAGTCTTATGTACGCCATGTTATGCACAAGGCCAGACATTTGCTTTGCAGTCGGTATGGTAAGCCGTTACCAGAGTAACCCAGGACCTGCGCATAGGGCAGCAGTGAAGAGGATTTTTCGATACCTCCGAGGGACAACAGACTATGCCTTGTGTTTCCATAGAGGTGACTTGAGGCTGAAGGGATACAGTGATGCTAATTGGGCCAGTGATAGAGATGGGCGCAAATCCATATCGGGTTATGCGTTTATTCTTGGAGGCGGAGCTGTATCTTGGTGCAGCAAGAAGCAAACCTGTGTTTCTTTATCTACGATGGAGTCTGAGTATGTGGCATGTGCAGCAGCTGTACAGGAAGCTGTCTAGT
The DNA here is from genome assembly GCA_017140935.1 of Hamamelis virginiana. Lineage (NCBI taxonomy): Eukaryota > Viridiplantae > Streptophyta > Magnoliopsida > Saxifragales > Hamamelidaceae > Hamamelis > Hamamelis virginiana. The sequence continues at coordinate 100,805 of JAESVK010000951.1, forward strand.
TGAGGAGATTCTTGCATAGCCTAGGTTTTATAGCTCATTCTGAGGAGGCTGTAACCTTGTATTCTGATAGTACTGTAGCCTTGGCGTATGTAAAGGATCCTAAGTATCACGGGAAGTCTAAGCACATTGATATCATATACCATTTTATTCGGGAAGTGGTCGCGTGAGGTGAGGTGGTCATGAAATACATTTCCACTGGAAGCATGGTGGCTGATCCCTTGACTAAGCCTATTTCTAAAGATGTGTTTTAGTCTCATGTTGGTAGTATGGGATTGCGTAGGATTTGACACCTTTATGAGTTGTATTTGACATTATTATTAATAATAATTACTTATTGAGTTTTATTGTGATTTACTCTAAAGATAACTATTCTTGTGTGCATATTATTCTTAGTACATGTCACCAGGCTAGAATTCACCTACTCACACAGGTAATTCACCTTGACGCTTAAGCAGCGAGCAAGATGAGACTGAGGAATCTAGGGCACTCAGGTGGAGAGCTAAGATTCCACTTATTGATAGTCGCCTTAATTATAATTAAGATGAGATTCCTAGTGAATAGTTCATAGAATTCTTTCCACGATTCTGTTAAGCCTGAGATGGCCAGGTGTGAAGTTGGGCGCTTTTGTAGCGACTAGACATCCATTTGTATGGTGTTATTTTGATAGTGACATGCTCATTTACATGAGTTAACACCATAACATACATGTCATACTGTATGTGCTTAATGCTGACGAGCGGTGGGAGTGCTGGATTATCCCTTCTCCACCACTATGTGAGCCATTGAGATCTTGAGGGATCTAACCTATGTCCTTGTGACCTAAGGCTCAGTTATGAAGAGGATGCTCGATGTTGCTACTTTAGCATGCTTCCTATGTTAGATATGTGCCCTAATACCAATTCTTCAGTTGTGTTTAGGGTTTTATATTTCATTATATTATCTTGTATGGAACTTTATTCATTTATGATATGGCTATTTTTATCATGTAAACTTGTGTTTAATTACTGTTCATGATAAAGTCCTTGGATAGTATGATAGAGAGTTATATCTCAAGTGTTGAGATAGAGAGACTTATAACTTCAAGTACATCTATCCTAAACTAGTTCCTGATCATAGGTTTATATATTTGGACGATTATAAACCGTTAAGATTAGCTCAGGTTTTACTAGCTCCATGAGAGGATGGTGAGTCTCGAACCATCTGTGTAGAGACACTATAGTAAACCTGTGGGTGCTTGTTAG
>JAESVK010000951.1:102055-114457 GCA_017140935.1 Hamamelis virginiana
AGGCCATGAAATCTGAAATGGATTCGATGTATTCTAACCAAGTCTGGACTTTGGTAAATCCTCCTGAGGGTATAGTACCTATAGGCTGTAAATGGATTTACAAAAGGAAGATAGGCTCGGATGGAAAGGTAGAGACCTACAAAGCTAGACTAGTGGCAAAAGGGTATAATCAGAAGCAAGGTGTTGACTATGAGGAAACCTTTTCGCCAGTAGCTATGCTTAAATCCATTAGGATCTTGTTGGCTATAGCCGCACACTATGACTATGAGATATGTCAGATGGATGTAAAGACTGCCTTCCTAAATGGTAACATTGAGGAAGATCTTTATATGGAACAGCCTAAGGGCTTTATATCCAGTGGTGAGGACCAAAGTGTGCAAGCTACAGCGGTCCATTTATGGACTAAAACAAGCTTCTCGAAGTTGGAACATTCGATTCAATGAAGCAGTCAAATCGTTTGGCTTCCTTCAGAATATGGATGAACCATGTGTGTATAAGAAGGTTAGTGGGAGTGCAGTCACATTCTTAGTCCTATATGTGGACGATATCCTAATCATTGGGAATGATGTAGGAATGATTTCATCGGTAAAACTTTGGCTCTCTAGCAACTTCTCCATGAAGGATTTGGGAGAAGCAACCTACATACTGGGTATAAAAATCTATAGAGATAGATCTAAAAGGTTGCTCGGTCTCTCACAATCCATGTACATAGATAAAATACTGAAGAGGTTCAGTATGGAGAATTCCAAGAGGGGTTTGCTTCCCTTTAGACATGGAATTCATCTCTCCAAGGATATGTCTCCTAAGACAGATCAAGAGAGAGAGCATATGAGTAAGATCCCTTATGCTTCAGCTGTAGGGAGTCTTATGTATGCTATGCTATGTGCAAGACCTGATATCAGTCATGCTGTAAGCGTTGTCAGCAGATATCAGTCTAACCCAGGTGAGGCACACTGGGTGGCAGTTAAGGGCATCCTTAAGTACTTGAGAAGGACTAAGGATTTGGCTCTTATCTATGGAGGAGATGAGCTTAAAGTAGATGGTTTCACTGACTCTGATTTTCAATCAGATATAGATGATAGAAAGTCTACATCAGGATATTTGTTCACCTTAAATGGTGGTGTGTTTAGATGGAAGAGCTGTAAGCAGACTATTACAGCGGATTCCACTACAAAAGCTGAATATGTAGCAGCCTCCGAAGCTGCCAAGGAAGCTGTTTGGATCAGAAAGTTCATTTCAGAACTTGGAGTGGTTCCAGCCATTGAGTCACCTATACCTTTATATTGTGACAACAATGGGGCTATAGCTCAAGCCAAGGAACCAAGGTCACATCAGAAATCCAAGCACATTGAAAGGCGTTTCCACATGATTCGTGAGATCATAGAGCGAGGAGATATCAGTATGCAAAGAGTAGCATCTGAGGATAAAACCGCAGACCCACTTACCAAGGCTCTTACCCAGAAGGTCTTGGATCGACATCTTGAGAAGATGGGGATAAAGTATGTCACTAATTGGATTTAGTGCAAGTGGGAGATTGTTAGATATGTGCCCTAATACCAATTGTTCAGTTGTGTTTAGGGTTTTATATTTCATTATATTATCTTGTATGGAACTTTATTCATTTATGATATGGCTATTTTTATCATGTAAACTTGTGTTTAATTACTGTTCATGATAAAAGTCCTTGGATAGTATGATAGAGAGTTATATCTCAAGTGTTGAGATAGAGAGACTTATAACTTTCAAGTACATCTATCCTAAACTAGTTCCTGATCATAGGTTTATATATTTGGAAGATTATAAACCGTTAAGATTAGCTCAGGTTTTACTATCTCCATGGGAGGATGGTGAGTCTCGAACCATCTGTGTAGAGACACTATAGTAAACCTGTGGGTGCTTGTTAGAGAACAAGTACACTGAACGTGACCAATATGAGTACAGCTTATGGAATTCTATTTGTATGTCAAAGGCTGCTCATGTGTATAGTCACAATTGTAATCCTTAGACTTGAGACACCACTTGTTATCTTATACATGAATTGCTAGAGTTTGATAGTATCTCGTACACCCTTAATCATAAGGATGTAATCGGTGCTCATTGGCTCTAGTGAGTTATGTATGAAGATAGGTGAGTGTGCAATAGAGGATCACCACCCTTAATAAGAAAGGGCGAATGTCTTAGTTAGTTCACAGTTACTATCTCAATGGAGTCTTTGGCCAAAGCAGAAGGTTACCAAGAAAAGTGTTTCAAGGGTATACCTAATTGAGATTATAATCTGGTGAATTAGTAACACATGATTAAGTTAGGGTTTGACATGAATCCATACCCAACTAACTTAATCAAGACATTGTTTGGTGAGGGATTATTTATAGCACGAAGGGTTCATTTACACGTTCGTATATTCACCCACACCTAGGGTACGTCATAACATATTACTAGATGTCACTCATGACTAGTGAAGGCCTAATGATAAGAGTTATCATTGAGGGCAAAATCGGAATTGTTCCAATCGAACCTAAAAATAGAAAGTTTCTATTTTGGCCGACATTGAGATGTCCCCTGCCACTACTAGGTTGGGATGAACCCAATGGGTCACACACATAAGAACATAAGTGAGGTTGTTAAACTTGTGAGAGGGTGCACTCTTATTAATATATGTTTGGCTTTAATTAATTAAAGGTTAATTAATTAAGAGTCAAAGGGATATCTAATTCAAGAGTGTTAGTAACCAAAACAGGGTTAATGGTCATGCTAGCACTAGTAACCAAACACCCTAAGAAGAGGAGAGGTTTATTTAAAGAGAGAGAACCCTAATGGCCAAAAGTTTGAATCATCCAAGTCTTCTCTCTCTCTAGGTGCCGCCCTCTCTCTTTCTCCCTCTCCATGCTTGCTTTTTCAAGTGTTGAAAAATCAAGAAAGTTTAATCGCTCTTGTGTTCGTGTGGACGATCATTGGAGGCCGTCATAATTTTGAGGCTTGAAGATTGGCGAGGACGATCATCAAAGTGAAGAGAACAACGAAAAGGAACATATCAAGTAAGCTTTATTTTAATGTCTTTAATTTAAAGTTGATTCGTTTTATCGATTAAGTGGATTCATGGATGAATACAATGAAAATTTTTGAAAACCTACCTTCCGCTGCGTTCCTTTGATTGTATTCTTTCATCCTAAGGGCTATGATTTATACAGCCACATGGGGCATGTCTAGGAAAACAATTGAGTCTAATTGAATTAGCTTGAGTTCTTAGGGAAGATTAATTTACTGATACACCATGTCATGAGTTTATAAGCTGGCCAGCGCTTATGTTGACTTTGTGTTCGATATGAGTTGTTAAACACTTGATATATTGTGGGATTAAGTATTGGTCACTATGAGGGAGTGAGAATACTTGATTTGGTGTTGAAGAAATTATCTAGGACATATGCTAGTAGCCTTTGGGTGATGTATTTTTGTTAGCCTTAGTGGTGGTTTAATAACTATACTCCCGTCGTTGTTCATTTCTTCTCGCAATGTCGCACGGCCCATTTCCTGTATGAAGAGATGAGTAAGTGAGCTAATTGAGATGACTTGCCTGTTATGGGCGAGTGGAAGCTGTTAGACTTTTGGAGTGGGCTTTTGGCCCAATCCATATCCGCCCATTGTGGGCAGGAGGTCCAACCTGATTTGAATTCCCATTTGGATGGGATAGGGATAAGTCCCCTATTCAAATCAGGTTCTAATCCTATTGATGATAGGGATAAGTCCCTTATCAGGTAGACTCTAATCCTATTAGAGTGGGATATGGGATAAGTCCCATATTTGAACTACAACTCCCTTATTATTATAAGGGTGCAACCATGTAGCAATAGTGTGTCCACGTGAGTTCCCCTCCCAAGCATACTATCTCTCACTCTCTCACTAGAACTTTCTCTTGAGAATCACCATTGGAGCTCTCCTTGGACGTGGGTTCGTGAACGGATTGGGTATAGCTCATTGTGGTTATACTCTAGACTGCGAGGATCAGAGGAACGTGCACAGAGGCTCGTAACAACAGAACGTTGGCATCCGCATTGGGTTTATTCCGCATTAAGGTTAGTAACCTTCATTACCCGATATCTATTGATTTTATATGTGCTATATGTGATGTATGAACACTTGTACATACACCCAACAGCTTTGAAGGAAGCATCTGTGGAGATGCATAATGCTGAAATGCCACCAAGGAAGTGCAGAAAGAAATTGGACTTCATTCCTCAAACTCAAGGCGTGATAATTCGATCCAAAGCTGAGACTGAAGCAAAATTTCCTGTCACCAAGTACCCATTCAATTCTATTGCTTCGAAGCCCATTGCTGATGTTATGAAGCAGCTATGCATAAAGTGTGGAAGAAACTATGCGCAAAATGTTGATGTCAATGATTCTAAAGAAAGTGAAATCAGTGAAAGGCAAGGGTATAGAGGTAAGGGTAAAGGTAAAATGTTTGGTAACAAACCTCAATTTATTAATTATCCTCATCACAAATTTTCATATGGTCCATTCTACCCGACTAATGAATGCAAAAAGAAATTTCAATACATTCGACCAGGGTATAAGAATGAATCATATGAAAAGAGTCCTAAAGGATCATGGTATCAATTTGGTAAACCAATTAGAACTCAAAAGTTTGCTAACCCAAATTAGCCAAACATAAAAGGATGTATTCTAGATCATGTTTTTAAAAGCAATACAAGGTTCGAAGAGGAACAGGTTTCTAAATCTTTTCAAAAACCAAAACTTGTCGTTCCTCCTAGAGTTCTTGTCAATAATTGGTTTGTTTTGAAGCATCCTAAGACACAGGAACTCGAATATAGACCTTTCCTTAGTAGGACTTAGAAAAGAAGATTGCAAAGAAAATATGCTACTGCTCAAAATTTAACTGTGAGAATGCAGGAATCTCCAGAGATGAAAATCATTAAGAGTCCTCAAGGTTCAAAACCTAATCCTAAGTTTAACCAAAATATTCTTGAAGATGATGAAGAAAATGAAGAAAAAATTGATGAACATCGTTTGGCTTCGATCATTTCTCAATATAAGGAAGTTATGAAAATTGATGAAAATGCTTCGAGAGATGTTCAAATGGGTATAGCAGATGAAATAGAGCCAACCCAAAAGGAAGATGGCTTTAATTTCAAAGAAAATGAAGTGAATGTTAATATGGCATTTACTTTGCAAACAAAATTTGCTGCGAAGCCAAATCAAAAAGGGATCAACAAAGGTGATGTTGAAGATACTCAAGGGTATTGCCCAGAAATAATTGGCTCCAATGGTGATGATGTTGCTAGTGGTAAGTATTATTGCTTTATTAAGCCAACATCACAAATGATTCGACATTTAAAGCCTTTGTATGTTAAAGTTCATATTAGGAATGGCAATGGGGCGGGGCGGGGCGGGTTTTCAGCTACCCCGTCCCCGTCCCCGATAAGAAAAATACTCCCCATCCCCGCCCCGTACCCCGCCGGGGTATAGAATGGTAGCCCCATCCCCGCCCCTACGGGGAATTACATTCCCCGTCCCCGCCCCGCGGGGAAAATTCCCCGCCCGCCCCGCCCTGTTTTCATCAAAATAATTAATACAAGTTTGTGGAGAGGTTCGAACCCGGGACCTCATGCCTTTTATATAAAGACCTTACCACTTAGCTATGCATAACCTTATGTTTCAAAGTTGTGATATATAATATTTAATCTTATTTCATATTCTTTTAGAAATCTATACTACTTATAAAAGGCTTAATTTTGAAAAAACTTTGATCAACTAAAATACCATCACATTAAATGGCTGATATGGAAGCTTAAATAGTTTAAGAATTAGGGTTTTAATTGTTAAAACCATTAAAACGGCATAGTTTTGGATAATAATAACTTAATAATTCTTTAATTTCTTATTCTTAAATCTTAATATCTAAGTATAATAATTTTCACGGTGACATTTTAAAAAACGACCGTTGGATGAGATGTTTCGCTTATATAAGACATGCATGAAAAAAATCATGTTGATCCAACGGTCATTTTTTTCTTTTTTCTTGTAAAACTTATGATATTAAATTTGCATAGTTTAAACAATTTAAATGTTTTTCTCAAAAACCAACTGTCGGATCTATGAGATTTTTTGCATGCACAATGTGTTTATATGGAACATCTTATCCAACGGTCAGTTTCACAAAATAGTACCACAATATTAACACTAGTACAATATGAATAAGAATCATATGATACACAAGTTTAAGCAATTTAAATGTTTTCTCTAAAACCAACCCTCAGATACTCGGATCTATGCGATTTTTTGTATGCACAATGTCTATATGTGGAACATCTTATCCAATGGTCGGTTTTACAAAAAAGCACCCATATGTTAACATTTGTACAATATGAATAAGAACCATATGATACATAGCTTAGATGAAACCAATATAAGTAGTTTTCGTTATAATGGATAAGGTCAACTGACCGTTGGATCACTTTGATTTTTTGCGAGTATGACATTCATATGAAGTTTATCCAATTCAATGGTGGGTTTTTCTAAATATAATTGGATATTGGCTCTATTCAACTAACCTCACGCAACTTCATGCTTAGTATACATTGTGATTGAATGACTTAGGTTACAGGTATAAGGCTAATTTCATAGTATATTTCCAAAAAACCATTGTTGGATCTCTATGATTTTTTGCAATAAGGACATTTACATAAAGTTTATATAATTCAACGGTTGGTTTTTCTAAATATTATTATATCTATATATTTCATGACTAGATAATTTTATGCAAATGTAACTTTTTGTATTAAAAAAATATATTTTTAAAGTACCTGCAAATGTAAGTTTTTGCATAAATACATTCAAACTTAATCATTTTAGTCGATCAAAATTTTTTCCAACATTTGGGCTTTTATAAGTAGTATATATTTATAAAAAAAATATGAAATAAGGTTAAAAATTATATATCACAACTTAGAAAAATAAGGTTAAACATAGCTTAGTGGTAAGGCCTTTGCATATAAGGCATATGTTTAATGAGGTTCCAAGTTCGAACCTCCCTACAAACTATGTAAATTATTTTTATGAAAATGAATCGGGGATGGGGAATCCCCGCGGGGCGGGGAAAATAAGCGGGGTGGGGCGGGGCAAGGGGGCGGGGCATGGTAAACCCGTCCCCGCCCCGTACCCCGGCGGGGCAAAATTTTTTTGCCCCATCCCCGCCCCAAACCCGCCCCTATAGGGGCGGGGCGGGGCGGGTCCCCGCGGGGATGGGGAAAATTGCCATCCCTAGTTCATATAAATGGTTGTCATTTAAATAGAGTGCTAATAGACAATGGTGCTGCAGTGAATGTGATGCCAATTAGCACTATGAAAAAGTTAAATTTAGATCCTAAGAAGATGTGTTAGCCCTATGGCTTCAATCTTTAGTTGCTTATGAGTTTTGATGATAACAAACATTATGTAATGATTATGCACATTCATACCTAACATTGATCACTATGTTTTGCATCAATATCTATTGGTAATTTGCTCGATTATATCTCTATTGGTGCATATATCTTTGCTTATTCAATGATTCAGGTTATGGACACTTTTATGGCAATTCAATATTGTCCTTGGCCATCTTAGTGTGATTTGTGTGAATACTTATTCATTAAAGGAAGATGAAGATTTGCTCAAAGCCATTATTGTCCATTCTTGCACAAGGTAAAGAGTTGAAGACTTGAAGACTTTATTCCTTGTGTAAATTGCTTAGGACTCATATTACTTGTGAATCTCTCTTATAGGATTAAAACTAAATTGGCTTAAAAATGAACTTAAATTCTTGACCCTGTTTCAAACTTGGGAAAATCATTTTGTTTGACCAAAATTATTTCCAAATAACCTTGGGCTTTTCTTATATCAAAATCCAGCTTAAAACTCATGAAAATTGTTTTATAGCCTCCTTTAGTCGACTAACTCCTCCTGGTTAGTCGACTAACTGCAAGGCAGTAAGCATGTTTCATGAAAAATTAAGCTAGTCGACTAATTCCTTGTGATTAGTCGACTAACAGTTTCTTAGTCGACTAACCCCTCTTGTTCTAGTCGACTAATCGAGCCCGAAGAATTTGTTCAAAGTGATTTTAAGTTGCTAGTCGACTAACCCCTCTGTTACTAGTCGACTAACAAACCCAGATTTCCAAAACATCTTGTTTTTAACTCTCTAGTCGACTAATCAAGCTGTCCTAGTCGACTAACCGACTCCGGACTTATTTTGTAAATGCTTTTTAAAGGGTCTAGTCAACTAATGATGCTATGCAAATCATAACGGCTAATTTTTACAACCCAAACGACTATATTATTCTTCCCAACAGCTATATGATGATGAGAACCTTTAAATACCATTTACATAAGTCTTGGATAAGTTAGTTATTCACTCCAAGTTCTTTGAAACACTCTCTATTCAAATCAATCTTAGTTTATCAATTGTTTGAGTGATTCAAGCTCTTCAAAAATCTTTCTCTCTAAGCCAATACTAGTTCTTAATCTTGAGAGATATTAGTTTGAGCTCATATTGTATTTATCCACTCATGAAGGAGTTCACATTTGTATTATCTTATTCATTATTGAATCTGGTGAGTTTGTAAGGGTAGTGAGAAAATCTTTGTGGGTGAGTTGTCTTCCACCTTTGAAAGAAGACAAGTTGTAAATGTTTCTCCACCTTGAAGGAGTGATTCTTAGTGGATTGTGAAATCCTCAAGACGGGGCTCTTGAGGCATGGATGTAGACGGAGATCGAACCACGTTAAAATTCTTGTGTTTGATTCTCTTTCTCTCTATCTCTTGCATTTAATTTATTTACTTGCCTATTAAATTGTTTACTTGTGATTCATATCATCTTGATCATTTATCTTCTATTTGACTTTTTGAACTAAAATTTTAAATTGGATTTTATTCCATAAAGTTTGCTATACTCTATTCACCCCCCTCTAGAGTATATTTTCTGGGCAACAAGATGGTTTCTACAGAAGTCATTATATCTGGATTCTCAGGAAATAAAAAGAAAGCCTAAGGTATAATGCCTGTGGAATTGACCATTGGATAAAAGACCACCATGACTGCATTTTTTATAGTGAAAAGCTTTTCAAATCATAATGCTTTGTTAGGAAGAGATTGGATACATTCAAATAAATGTGTGCCATCATCTATGCATCAACAATTAATATTTTTGAATGACAATGCAGAGTTCGAAGTGGTGGAAGCTGACAAAAAGCTTTTTATAGCTTATTGAAATGTTATGGAAGCCAAGCTATATGAAGAGCACATTGGCCCTGTAGATGTAAACAAACTTCTGCTATCTCAAGAAGAATCGGACTTAGATGAGGCTTTAATGTAATTGATGGGACCAGATTGTGGTCCTTTAAATGAGCATGCAGAGAATCATGAGTAATTTACTCAAAAGAGTAGGAAATGAGGCTGTGTATGCGGCCTTACAAAGAGTGGCTGTTCAAGCCATTCAATTCAAACTTGCAGGTGAAGAAACAATGCTTGCTGACTGGAATTAATGCATAAAAAAAAACGAGGATGCTGTAAAGTCGTTTCCAAATGATTCTAACATTGCTGTTGAAACTGAACAAACTTCTAATTTATGTTTAAATTCTGTTAATGATTTGATTGAAGTAAACTTTAGTGATAACGATAATTGTCATAGGACTACATTTATTAGTAGTTTGTTAGATAGTAGTAGTAAAAATAGAATTATTAACATGCTTAAGAAATATACAGATTGCTTTGCTTGGGAATATGGTGAAATCCCAGGGCTGGACAGGTCATTAGTGGAGCACAGGCTGCCAATTAAAGAAAATTTCAAGCCATTCAAGCAAAAGCCAAGGAGATTAGCTCCCAAGATTATTCCAAAGATCAAGGAAGAAGTAGAAAGATTGCTGCAGGCAGGCTTCATTCGAACTGCAAGGTATGTAGAGTGGATATCTAATTGTCCCTGTCATCAAGAAAAATGGAAAATTGAGAGTTTGCATTGATTTCAGAAATTTAAATCAAGCAACTCCAAAAGATGAATATCCAATGCCAATTGTTGACCTTTTGGTTGATGAAGTGGCAGGGCATCAAATCATGTCATTCATGGAAGGGCATTCAGGTTATAATCAAATTACATAGCTGAAGAAGATGTCCACAAAACTGCATTTAGATGTCCTGGAAGTATAGGCACCTTTGAATGGATTGTGATGCCATTTGGGTTGAAAAATGTTGGTGCCACTTACCAACGAGCCATGAATGCTATATTTCATGACATGATTGGAGATTTCCTTGAATGTTATATTGATGATATAGCCATTAAGTCCTATGGATAATCATATTCAAAACTTGGAAAAAGTTTTAAAAAGAATGAGGCATTATAAGTTGAAGATGAATCCTCAAAAGTGTGCTTTTGGAATTTCATCTGGAAACTTTTTAGGTTATCTTGTACACCATAAGGGCATTGAAATTGATAAAAATAAGGCCAAAGTTATTATTGATGCAAGGCCTCCTTCAAATAAAAAGGAATTACAGAGGTTTTTAGGACAACTGAATTTCCTTCGAAGGTTTATTTCTAATGCTGCAGGAAAAACTAAAATTTTCTCTTCTTTGTTGAAGTTGAAAGGTGCAGAAAAATTCAAATGGTTGGAAGAACACCAGAGTGCCTTCGAAGCAATAAAGCAATATTGGTTCATCCACCAGTATTGATGCCACCTATAATGGATAAGCCTTTGAAATTCTACATTTCTGCTACTGAAATTCTATTGGAAGTCTGTTGGCTCAAGACAATGAGAATTTAAGAGAGCGAGCTGTCTATTATTTAAGTAGAATTTTGAATGAGACTGAACATAAGTACTCAGCCATTGAAAAATTATGTCTTACTTTGTATTTTGCAGCAATGAAACTTAGATATTATTTACTTCCAAGAGAGGTCATTGTATTGTCTAAATTTAACATTATAAAATACATGTTATCAAGGCCTTTGCTGAATAACAAAATTGGAAAATGGATATTGGCTTTAACATAATTTACTTTTATTTATATGCAACAAAAGGTTGTAAAAGGCCAAGCTTTAGCAGATTTTCTTGTTGATCATCCTCCCCAAAAAATTTTACAGGAATGCCTTGAAGCAAATAATCTCGGGATTGCTCCATGGAGAATGTGGTTTGATGGTTCGAAGACCACTCACTTCTCTGGAATTAGTGTAGTGATTGAGTCACCAAAGGGAGTTAAAACTAAATTTTGTTTAAGATTGGAGCAAAATACTACCAATAATCAGGCTGAATATGAGGCTTTGATTTTTGGACTTGAGATTCTAAAGGAATGGAAAGCTGAAATGATCGAAGTTATGGGAGATTCCCAACTTGTCATTAAACAAGTCAAAGGGGATTACCAATGCTTAAGTTCATTTTTATTGCCATTTTATGCTAATGCAATTCATTTAATTAACAATTTTCAAGATGTCTTTATTGACTATATTCCTAGATTCTTGAATGAAGAGGCAAATGATTAGCTCAAATTGCTTCCGGTTTCAAAGAAATACCATGGAGCCTGGAATTATGTTTTGAAAATAAAAGAAGGATTTTACCTTCATTATTGGAAAGAAGTTTTCCAATTGAATCAAATGAAGTTAATATTCAAAAAGAGGATTAGAGGACACTTATAAAGGATTACCTGCAAAATCCTAATATAAAAACCTCTAGATTGACAAGAATCAAAGCATTAAAATATGTCTTGTATGATACAGATTTGTACAAGAAGAGCTCAGATGGTTTGTTACTAAGATGCCCTAGTGAAGAAGAAATACTTCGGATTATGGGTGAAGTTCATAAATGAACATGTGGGTCTCATCAGCCAGGTGTTAAAATGAGATGGTTAATTAGAAGACATGATTTTTACTGGCCAACAATTTTAAAAGACTGCATTGAGTATGCAAAAGGCTGCCATGAAAGGATTTGTGATTAAAGACCAAGGATTCGCAGCGGAAGAGGAAAAACAAAACTTTTTCTTTTATAAAATAATCCATGTTCACAAACCTTCAAGAATCTTTTCGAGCATGGGGTCATGTATATAAAAACATACAAACAAGAATGAATATTTAACAATATAAATAAGCCTTACTTGATTATGTTTTTCGATGTAACTTTCCTCCAAGTTTCAAAGAGATGAAACCTCCAAAGCGTATCCACACGAGAGCAAGATTCCTTGAACCTTCTAGTCTTCCACAACCCTTGTGAAACAAACTAGCATGGAGAGGGAGAGGAGAGAGAGAATTCGGCTATGGGGGGGTAGGAACCCTAGAATGTCAAGACTTAATAATTAGGGTTGCCTCTCCTCATATTTATAAACTATCTCCTCTTTAAGGAGTGTTTGGTTACTAGTGCTAGCATGACCAAAC
>JAESVK010000951.1:119457-136532 GCA_017140935.1 Hamamelis virginiana
TTGAGAATTATCTTTGTGAACTTATCCTGACATTCTCTCTCATATAATTGAGAATGATGATTCCTTATTGCACACTCATCCATCTTCATGCATAACTCATTAGAGCCAATAAGCACCGATTACAACCTTATGGATAAGGCTGTACAAGATACTATCAAACTCTAGCAACCTATGCATAAGAAAGCTATGGTGTCTCAAGTCTAAGGACTACCAAATAAATGGACATAACACTAGAATATTCCTTTGACAGAACTACCATAGGAACATTCTTTGTTGATCATGTTCAGTGTACATATTCTCTAATATGCACCCACATATTAACCTAAGTGTCACTACACTGATAGGAAAGACTACCTATCCTCCATATGAGTTGGTTTAAATCTGTGCTACTCTTCAAACGGTTAATTAAATATCCACTTTAATAAACCTTTGAGTAGGAACTCTTTTAGAATAAATGTATATGAGAAATACCAGTCTCTCTATCTCAACACTTAGAGATGCATATTTCTCTTATCATTTATTCATGGACCTTATCATATATGTTAGAACATATTAGATAAGTTATACCTTCCATATATTATGATAATATGAAACTTAATATACCCTTTAGGATTGGTTTTAGGGCATACTTTTAACATGCCAAGCATGTCAAAAACATGGTAATGTATGCCATAGGCCAGCCTTTGAACTGAATTCAATAATAAAACCTTGGCCATTTAGAGGTTGGGCCATGGACTTGATTGGAAAGATATTTCCTCATTCTTCGAAGCAACATTCTTTTGTAATAGTAGCTACTGATTACTTTACAAAATGGGTTGAAGCTAAACCTATGGTTGTAGTTACACAATCCAAAGTGATTAAATTCATTAAAGAAATTATGAGTAGGTTTGGTATTCCTCAAACCATTACGGCTGATCAAGGAAGTGTTTTCACTGGAAATGAAGTGAAGGAATTTGCCAGCCAATATGGCATTACTTTGATTCATTCAACTCCTTACTATGCACAAGCCAATGGTTAAGCTGAATCTTCAAATAAAATTTTGAAGCAAATTTTGCAAAAAACTATTGATGAAAATCCAAGAGAATGGCATGATCTATTGCTTAACGATTTATGGGCTTACAGGACTTCAAAGCGTTCTAGTACAGGCACAACTCCTTTTGCATTAACTTATGGGCATGATGCAGTATTGCCTATGGAGATTAATGTAAATTCTTTGAGAATTTCCAAGCAACACGAATTAGGCCAAGAAGATTATGAAATGGCTATGCATTTAAAACATGACAGATTGGATGAAGATAGGTTTGAAGCCTTGAATCACATCCAAATGCAAAAGAAGAAAGTAGAAAGAGCTTATAATAAAAGGGTAAAAGTAAAAACTTTTGTTGAAGGTGAATTGGTCTGGAAAACTATACTCCCAATTGGTTCGAAAGATCATAAATTTGGCAAATGGTCGGCAAATTGGGAAGGACCATTTCAAGTTCATAGAGTCTTAAAGGGTGGTGCATATCATTTAAGGAATCTTAATGGATATGTTTATTCAAAAAAAATTAATGGCAAGTTTTTAAAGAAATATTTTCCCACTATTTGGGAAAATAGACAATCTTGATGTTAGTGGCAGGTTTGCCAACCAAGAAATAAAAATAATGGCATGAAAAACAAATAGATTAACAATATGCCATGATAAAAGCAAAATGATATTAATTAAAGATACTGAAAAGTACTTACAAAAACAAATTCAACACAGAATTTGAAAGTTAAAACTACTGTTTAGAAATTACAAATGCAAATTCAAAAATATTGTAGACTCTTCTTCATGGCATTCCAATCTGCAGCACTGGTATCCAAGTATTGCATCATGCCATGTTTCCTCTTCAAGGGACCAGGTTTGTCAGCAATGTACTTCTTAAGTACTTCCTTATGAGGATTAGCTGCAGATTTCAAGGCAATCATTTCCTCTTGGCTAGCCTCATGTTGAGCTTGGAGAGAAGCAAGTTCAGTCTGCAAAATCTTGATTTTATCCTCTAATAAATGATTTGTTCTTTCTTAGCCTTTTGCTGTTGCAAGTTATCCTTAAGGAAAACGGAGCTGGATTGCATTTCCATAATGGCTACTTCAATTGGACCCAAATCATCTTTGATTTCATTGTATCTCTCAACCAGTATGATCATTTGAGAGACAAGAAGTTTCAATTGCTGAGGAGAACCTTGATTGACATCTGCAAGATTGTTAACAAGATCTTGGCATTGATCAATAATTTCTTTCTTCAAGACAGGGTTGAGCAAGTCATCCAGAGACAAGTCTTCACATTTCTTGAAAAGCAGCTTTGCTTGATCAGATGCAGTTGGAGTAGAGACTTTTGAAGGGAGTTATTCTTCCGAAAACTGAAGTTCTTGATTTGCCCATTCCACTAATGCCAATGTATCATCTATATCTGGGGATGGCACTTTGAGAGTTGGCAAAGAGGTATCAGGTTGAGCTGAGGATTCAGGTTCCAGAATAACCTGAAATAGAAAGAAAATTAATGATTTCGAATCATTAAAACATGAGTAAATATATATCATGTCTTTCAAATGCTAATTAAGTATACCTGTTCAGAAGGAATTTCAGGCTGAGGTAATGGTGAAGTCCCCTCTTCAGTAAGGGGAATGATTGTAGGATTTTCAGCAGCAATTTGAATAATAGTCCCTGGAGGCTGAAGTAGTGAAATTGTGTTAGTATTTTGTGGCAAAACAAAATTTCTTTATTAGGATAAGTTTGTATTAAAACTTATAATCAGAGCAGTAGTTCGAAGAGCTTCACTGTGAGATGAAGAGGTAAATCCATGTATTGGGTAGCCATTCTCACTAACAATTCATGAATCTGAAAATCATGTTTATGAAGAATTGTTAGTTCATGATGTATTGGCTCGAAGGGAAGAAAATTAGACGATGTTACCTCAGGTGATACTGCAGCAGAGGAAGCAAGAGAAGTTGGGGTAGCAACTTCTAAAAGTCTTGGGGGTCTGTAATTAAAATATAGTTAAAGAAGTGATTCATGATGAAGGTATTTAAAAAAAAAAAAAAAATTACCTTAGTAGCGATAATTTGACCATGAGGGTCAATTGAGATAATGGGCTTAATGGAAAGTGGCTCTAATGAACTTGAATCATAGCCAGCATTCCCCAAGTTCTGAGAATTTTCTTCCTTAGATGACTGAGAATGAGAAATTAATGCATCTTGGAATGCTTGAGCTGTTTCCTCTTCAGAATGCTCTTTTCTTGGATATTGAGTTGAAGGAGTTGTTTCTTTAGCAGCTTTTCTTTTTTGTTTTTTCAATTTCTTTCTTTCTTCTTTCTCTTGCAACTCTTGGAGAAGTTGCTGCATTCTTTCATGATTCTCTCTTTCTTATCTCATTTTTTCTTTTTTCTCAATCTTTCTTTTTATTCTTTTTTCTTCTGAAGATGTCTTTGAAGAAGGGATTCAAAGAGCATCTTTGACAATAGGAGGCGGTTGTTCAAAAGCCACCTTGGATTTTTGTTTTGAAGGGGTGGGGCTGTGAGTGTCTTTTTTTTTCCTTTCTAGATGAAAAACAGGATGCATCTCTTCCTTAGAAGAAGAAGCAGCCCTAGTATGTGGTTTTCGAATCAGGGGCACTTCTGCTTCTTCTTTTTCTTCTAAAGACTCATTGTCTTTTGTTTTATCATCACTGATAGTAATCTCAGTGCCAGAAGGGAGCTGGTGTAATCTCTGGCTTAGAAGCCTTTGACCTGAAGAAGTGATGTGCATGATTAAATGCATGATAAACATAAGTTCAAAAATAAAAAAAATATATATAAATATAAATTCTTTACTTTTCTGAGAGGATGAAAGGGGAATAATTGCAGTAGCAGTGGCCTTCTTTGGGCGAGGAGGAAGAGTCACACTAACTGATGAAGCCAAATTCTGAGCAACTTGTCTTAAAAGGGCTTCAGTGGAACTTTTACTCTTCTTAGAAGGAGTTTGACTTGCAGAAATAGGCAATGGAGCTGAAGACTTTTTCTTATACTCAAAAGGGAAAATGCTGGCTATTGTTGCGGAAAAATTGATGGAGCCAAAAGAATTTGTCCAGTTAGCATCCCACCAGTCATCAAACTTGTCAGTAGACAAGTAATGGTGGTCAAAAGAATAGAATTTGAACTTGCTTCTTTCTTTGGCAAATGTAGTCATAATCTCTCTAATTTGACTATCTTCTTTGAAGGTTTCCCTCTTCGAGGAGATGCTTGCAAAAGTACTCACATAAAACAATGGAATGGTTTGAAGTAAACCAAATTGCCTAGCCACCAAATTTGGAAAATAGGGTTCTGCAGAAGTTTCAAAAAATTGCCCACGCCCTCTGGTGATATAAGAGGAAACCAGCAAATCTCTGCTAATCAAAAAACTGGCCCAAAGGTCTGCCATCTCTGGAGTAGCTTGAATCGAAGTTCTCATAGGGTAAATTTGTTTTAACCAAGCTGGGCCAATTGCAGGGTCAGAATATGGCTCGAAGAGGCTTGGTTTCCTTTTGGAGGGAAGTTTAAAGAAAAAGGAGCAGTGGGATGATGAAGTTTGTTCATCAAATTTATTTGTCTCAATGGATCTTTCACCAAAATTCAGAAAAGTTTGATTCTCATAGAGGAAAAGTTTGGGTTTGATTTCAGGAAAGTAAGCATAAAGCCAGAATTGTAAAACCCAAAAGGGGCCTCCAGTGTTATAGCTCATTTGCTTTTGATACATGGTTTGGCACTTTGAATATAAATTGGCCAACAAAAAGGAGCTAGAGCCAATTTCTTCTTCAAAGCAAGAGCTTTAGCAATATAAACAAATTCCTGGGTTATTCTCTGAGAAGAACAAATTAAAAACCTATTGATCCAAAACAAAAGAAAGGAAGTATGTTCCTTCAATGAAACAGGTTCAGAGGCTTTACCCATTTCACATTGGATAAAGCCTGGATAGCTAAGATTTGGAATGGATGCTGGAGAATAGGAAAAAGATTCTTCATGACCAAAAAGAGCATTAACCTCAATGCCAAGAGGGGACAAACTGGTGATTGCACAAATATCCAAGATGGTTGGGGTCATGGGACCACTTGGGAATTGGAAACAGTTAAAAGCAGGGGACCAAAAACAAAAAGCAACAGCCAAAAGCTTACCATTACAAGAGAATTTTTTGGTTGAAAGAGAGATGGCATCATTGATTCCCAGTTCAAGCCATTCTTGCTCTTTGGCAGCCCTAACCCTTTCGACCCATTCGTTCCAGCCATCATCAATCTTTAGCCAATGTCGAATTGCATTTCCTTCCCATTCAGTGACTTGACCCTGTTGAAGGAGGGTTTGTTCATTCTCTGGAAATGGGAAATGTGAAATAAAATCCTCTTTGATCTCATTTTTGAAAGAAGGGCCAAGGATGGTAACTTTAGGGTTTGATTCATGAGAGTTCAGAATACTAGGGTACAGTTGATCACTATTGTCCCTAAGGGTTTCTATGTACAAATCTTTCAGTACAGAAGCATGAGTTTTACTAGTATGTTTCGAAGAAGAAGAAGCCTTGGAAGTTTTCACAGTGGGTTTAGAAGATGAAGAAGCTATAGGAGCTTTCGTTCAAGAAAACCAAAGAGGAGAAAGAAGTACGAAGAATAAGGGTTTCAAGCCGTTGAAAACTTAAAGAAAGGTAAAATCTAATTCGAGAGCTTTAAAGAGAGTCTGAGCATAACCACCAGTACCAGAAGGTGGAGAGACGTGCATCACATCAATTCAAAACTCATCATTGAGTTTCTCTTGATACGGGGGGTATGTTTACGCTCAATATTTTCATGCCAAGAAATGGAGCCACGTAGGAGCAATTCGATGATGTGGAAAATGAGATTTTACATTTTATTTTTGCCTTGAAGAAGAAAGACGATTATCAAGAGCAGTTACTGACTTCGTCTCTTTGAAGCAAAACAGTTTCTTATAAATTTAATTTTTTCTCTGGAGATTATTAAATTTTAAAGTTGCAAATATTACAAAAGTATGTGATTACCAAAACAAACAGTTTTTATGTGAAAGCCAAACTATTTGATGGCTTTTAAGTTCCTACGTAATAGGAATTTGAAATATGAATGAATAACTGCTGGTAACTGTTCAGCAGTTATCTATTTTTCGAATCACAGCAATTATTTGAAAGTTTCTCTGATTGGAGCAATTAAAGTTCAGTTATTTTAATTTGGGAGGAAAATTTGGAGATTATCAAAGATAAAAAATTAGCCACAAGGTGTAACATGATTTGTTAAAAGTCTGAAGAGCAGTTTAGATGCAAGTTTAGCCACATGGCATCGCAGTAGCCAATGGAGATTCAGTGACGGTTACTTTGAAGTCTATAAATAGAGGAAGAGACCTCATTGCAAACGGTTCCTCCACCACCGATTTCACAACCAAGTCAATCACACTCTACGTGTGTCTTTATTTTCATTTACTTTTCAAGTTGTAATTTCCTTTACAGTTTCAAGCTTGTAATCCTTTTACACAATTTCCAGTTTATCATTTATCCAGTTTCAAATGCTTAATTTCATTTACATAGCTTAAGTAACTTAGTTAGGGTAACTTAGCTCTTAGGATCCTTCCTTCTAAATCACCCCTCGCATTGAAGAGCTTTAACAGAAGTCGTGGAGTTGTTGTACTAGAAATGGAGGTAATTTTATGATTATGTGGTTTCTTCGAAGCATTCTATTTTCTGTTTTATTCTGTTTTCATTTTGATTCATTAATTTGCCCAAATATTAAAAGTCCTCTTCATTGAGGCAATTCGAACCATTCACACAATCGCCTGTTTAGAAGTTAGTTTGGCTTGTTTTGAGCCAATCATCTTGAAAAGTGGTAAGGTTAACTTTTCTGGCACGCCCTCATTTCGAACCACACTTAAGTGTACGCCGCGGCCATAGTGAGGATTTTCCTGCGCGAACACTAACATACCAAACCAATCTAAACTAGCAAACTCAATATTAAACTTCATATAATTAATAGGTTTAAATAGTAAGTGTAGATGATAAAGTTTCTTCCAAGAGTTTGAATTTAAATTTTATCAGTACAATATTATTGAAAGTATTTCATAGTTAAACGCAGCGGAAAAAGGTTTTTAAAATTTTTCCATGATCAACAACCCAATAAATAACTCAAACGATGCAAATCGAATCAATACAATTAATTAAACAAATAATTAAAGTACTTACTTGTTCTTCTTTGATGATCGAATGTCCTCGCAAAACTTTAAGCTCCAAAACTATGGTAGCCTCTAATGCTAGTCCACACGGACACAAGTTTTCTCGAACCCCTTGATCTTCACAACCCTTGGAAGAGCTCAAACATGGAGAGAGAGAGGGAGAGTGACGGCTAGAGAGAGAGAGCCCCTTTGGATGAGTGTTCCACATGGCCATAAGGGTTCCTTTTTTTTTTTTTTTTTTTTTTTTAAGTCATCTCCTCTTTTTGGGGTGTTTAGTTGCAAGTGCTAGCTTGACCATTAATCCCTATTTAGTTAATAACACTCTTGGATTAGATATCATTTGACTCCTAATTAATTAACCATTAATAATTAGAGTCAAACTTGTATTAATTAGAGTGTACCCCTCTCACAAGTTCAAGAACCTCACTTATGTCCTTATTGTGTGACCCATTGGGTTCATCCTAACCTAGTAGTGGCAGGGGACATCTCAATGTCTCCCAAAATAGAAACTTTCTATTTTTAGGTTCGATTGGAACAATTCCAATTTTGCCCTCAGTGATAACTTTTATCACTAGGCCTTCACTAGTCATGAGTGACATCTAGCAATATGTCATGACGTACCCTAGGTGTGGGTGAATATACGAATGTGTAAATGAACCTTTCGTGCTATAGATAATCCCTCACCAAACAATGTATTGATTAAGTTAGTTTGGTATGGATTCATGTCAAACCCTAACTTAATCATATGTTATAAATTCACTAGAGTATAATCTCAATTAGGTAAACCTTGAAAACACTTTTCCTTGGTTACCTACTGCTTTGGCCAAAGACTTCATTGAGATAGTATCGGTGAACTAACTATGACATTCTCCCTTTCATATTAAGGGTGGTGATCCCCTATAGCACACTCACCTATCTTCATACATAACTCACTAGAGCCAATGAACACCGGTTACATCCTTATGGTTAAGGGTGTACGAGATACTATCAAACTCTAGTAATTCATGCATAAAATAACAAGTGGTGTCTCAAGTCTACGGATTACATATGTGATTATACACATGAGCAGCTTTTGACATACAAATAGAATTCCATAAGCTGTACTCATATTGGTCACGTTCGGTGTTCTTGTTCTCTAACAAGCACCCACAGGTTTACTATAGTGTCTCTACATAGATGGCTTGAGACTCACTATCCTCCTATGGAACTAGTATAACCTGTGCTACTCTTAACGGTTTATAATCGCCCAAATATATAAACCTATAATTAGGAACAAGTCTAGGACAAATGTTCTTGAAAGTTATAAGTCTTTCTATCTCAACACTTTGAGATATAACTCTCTATCATACCATCCAAGGACTTTATCATGAACAGTAATAAAACACAAGTTTACATGATGAATAATAGCCATTTCATTAATGAATAAAGTTTCATACATGAATATATAATGAAATATAAGTCCCTAAATACAACCTAACAATTGGTTTTAGGGCACATATCTAAGATGATCTAAAAACTCAGTGGTTAAGTATTCTCCTCCTCGATCTGATCGAAGAGCGTTAATACTCTTGCTAGTTTGTTTCTCTACTTTAGCTCTGTATTCTTTGACCTTTTCAAAGGATTCAGACTTGTGTTTCATAAGATACATAGTACCCAACCGTGAGTGATCATCGGTAAAGGTAATGAAGTAGGTGAAACCACCTTTGGCAACCTTGTTTAAAGGTCCACATACATCAGAATGTATTAACCCTAGTATGTCTCCTGCCCTCTCACTGTGACCAGTAAAGGGCGATTTGATCATCTTACCCATGAGACAAGGTCCACAGGTAGGTAAAGGTACAAGTACATATGAGCCTAGTTGCCCATCCTTACCTAACTTATTAATCCTTTCCTTACTAATATGACCTAATCTCAAATGCCATACATAGGTCGAGTCTTTCTCATCTTGAGGTCTTTTATGCCTTTTAGCATCATGTCTATTCTCTAAGCAGTTTACACTACCATCCATGTTTAAGAAATACAAACCATTTAGATATATGCCTGAACCAACAGATTTATTCCTAATAGAAATAGTACAACTATCCCTATTGAAAACAAATTTATAGCCAGAACAAGTTAAGGATGAAACCGAAATAATGTTCCTGACTATTTTTGGCATAAATAAACAATTGTCTAATTTCATAACATGTCCTGATGGCAGGTTTAAGTCACAAGTCCCAACAGCTAATGCAGCAATGCTTTCTCTATTTCCTACTCGAAAGGTAACTTGATCTCGACTTAATTTTCTGCTTTCTCTCAGTTCTTCAATATTCTTACATATATGAGAACTAACCCCAGTATCTAATACCCAAGATGAAGCATCGCTTAGTGATAGATAATATCTTGAATTATGAACACTTCCCAATTCTATAAGCCTCTTATTATTAGAAAGTTCAGTCAAACAGTAGTCATTTTCATTATTGGATATTTGTTTAAGTATAACCATGATATCTACAAAAATAAGTAACATATTAATATATTTCATGGGGAATTTGGCTAAAAGTCCTCATTTAGAAGATTTTTATGCCAAAAATCCTATCAACAGATT
Organism: Hamamelis virginiana; assembly: GCA_017140935.1. Taxonomy (NCBI): domain Eukaryota; kingdom Viridiplantae; phylum Streptophyta; class Magnoliopsida; order Saxifragales; family Hamamelidaceae; genus Hamamelis; species Hamamelis virginiana. The sequence continues at coordinate 129,234 of JAESVK010000951.1, forward strand.
TTTCTTCCTAAAAGTCCTTTTGGCATGAATTGGAAAAAAATACCCCTCCTTTCTAACAACCTTCAACGCCACCTACACCTCCAACCCCTGAGTTCACTACGTCACACCCTGTAGTGACCTGCGTCAGTTTCCTACGCTGGAAACGTAGGTCACTACGCCAACGCAGGTTACTACGCCGGAAAATGCAGGTCACTACGCACCAAAATAAAATAAAAAAAATAAATCTTTCTTTTTTCTACATTTTCCAAGCAACCAAACAAAAAATTAATTAAAAAAAAACTTTTTATTAAATGAAAAGTTAATTGAAAAAAAAAAAAGAAAGAATTTTTGTTGGTCTTGACATGTGAACAAGTCATGAATAAGTCTAAGCTTTTGGTTTTAACATTGGACTTTCCCTGTACACATCACCATCATTATTAATTCACTACGTAAAGAGTTAAAAGATGAAATAAGAATTCTATCCCACTGTTTCAAATTCTCTTAATCTTCTTTGTCCTTTTTTTTTTCCTTTCTTCTTTGCCTGTAGGTCCTGCAACCTATTCTAGGAGACAATTTATTTGAGCACTCTCAAATCAAGTTTGTCTACATTTTACCTGGAATATTAAAAAATTTGAAGATTCAAAATTTAAAGATCAGAATTGACCATGGCGGATCTCTGCACCGGCTATGGCAGCACCGATTGAAACAACAGAGAGCTCTGCAAATCTTCATCGTCGATGTTGTCGATGTCGCTGATCTAAGCTAGAGATGGAGATCGCCAGAAAAATCCATTGGAGGAGGGGTCGATGCTTGCTTACCAGTTATCATCCTATTCTAGACTCATCGCTGCTAGTACACAGAAATGAAAAAGAAGCAAAGAGGAAGAGAGATGAAAGAGAGAGAAAAAGAAAGAGGGAAATGGAGAGAGCTGTTGATAGCATTGAGAGATGAGAGAACAACGAAGAAGAAGATAGAAGGAGGAGAGAAAAAAAGAAAGAAACAAATGGAGAGAAAAAGCATTAGGGGATGAGCTGATGTTAAAAGGCAATTCTATCTTAAATAAAGGTTGTTTTGAAAAAATAGGACCTTAGGCAGTAAAATCTTATAAATTAGGACTTTTTAAATAAAAAAAAATGTATAAGAGGACTTTAACCAATAAATAAGTGTAAAATAGAACTTTTGGCCAATTATTCGATATTTCGTTAAACAATAATAACTTGGTCTTTAGTTTTATGGTGTCTCCCATTATTTTATCAAATCCCATACTCCCTCTATAGGATTCGAGAATTCCAGATTTGAATTCTTAATGGGGATTGGGGTCCCATTTGAATTAGTGGACCTCACATAATAGGTTCTTGGACCACTAATCCAAAGGGGTGGATAACTCTTTATCTAATGCTTCACTAAGCAAGTTCCAACCTTCTTTTAGCCTCTAAGTCACAGTATCCTCACATAATAGGTTCTTGGATAGTGCTCTTTAGTTAAATCACACCTACCATTCACATGAGTATGGTCAATTGAATGTTGCATCCCTCACATAATAGGTTCTTGGAATGCACCATTATCGCACCTCATGATATCCAATAAGTAACAAGCTAGTATGAACCCTTAGAATGAATGTATTCCTGCATATCTGCAGCCAAACACATCCACCATAAGAATCCACCTATCTTGTTATGTTAGGAGGCTAAGATAAAGCAGTCGTATGCCTCTTCCTTACAATTTAAGTTTGGAAAAGAGGGATTTTAGGTCTCATCAAATTATTAACATACATCACATGCATTCATATATCACATATATATTATTATTAACCATTCTTTATTGTTAGTACTTTAATGATACTCCCACTGTCCTTAAAAGAAGGGGACACTATCATCAAAGACATATAATAATATGGTTAATGGGCCCCTAAAGCATACATCTAACATATATATGGGCTTTAATGGAAAGATTATGGACTTTTGGGTTGCGCCCAACTAGAGCCAAAAATTGAGCCTTAGGTCTAATGTGGGTTATGTGATCGCAATTTTAACCTGTAACTATTACATAAAAGAAAAGAGCTTCTCAAGGTCTTCTCTTTGTCCTCCCACTGCTCCATACATCCTCAGGTCCACCATATACCATCTCGATCTTTGATGCACATTTACATAAATAAATAAAGGGTATAAAGGAATAGGGGAATACATTTTGGGAGAAAATGGAGAACGCATGCAAGCCTTAATTAGAATTACATCACCAATAATTTAAACTAATTTAAATTACAACCCATAAAACATCACATCACATGCGGTCAATCACATCCATATTAATTGGTCTTTAAGTCCATAACCTTCCATATTTTATTTATACAAACTAATTGCATAAATTAAAGCAATAAAGAACAAGTAATAAATGGCAATGACATATATTAAAACATGTTTTTATTCTATCTATCATCCTATGAAAATAGAACCCAGTTTTAATCGCATTAAAAATCAAGTAACACTTTACTTTAGTGTTTTCTCTAAAACACGAAGAATCAGCCCCTGTTTTGCAATAATTATTTGCCTCATTTAAAACAACCTTTTAAATGTGAGAACACCTTTGTGCACTAGGATTTTCAGTGTTCTTTCAAATGGTACGGGTCTTGTTAAGTGATTCCAACGTTTGATATCACTTTAAGGTCTTTTGTGACTTTAACTCCAAATCGTGACAGATTTGAATATCGGTCACAAAATGCTTAGTGCGGCTATCTAAAGTCAAAATAAATTGCGGGAACTCTTCCTACATTTAGTTAAGACCTTATATTAGTGAAGTTGACAGTGGCCTGTTGTAAAAACCATTAGAAATATGTTTCATACGTTTGAAACTTGCGAAGGAAAGCTACGCTAAAGGACTTACAAGTAAGTATGTGTATAGTTTTTAAATATATGTTCTTGTAGTATAAACTCATGTCCCTATGCTTGAAACGAATGAAGAACGAATGCGATAATGGATTCTTTTATAAATGAAAATTTTTTTTATTTGAACTTCCGCTGCGAATCATTGTTTTAGTTCGCATCCTTTCACGAATGACCATTCGGCGCCGGGATCTTCGCTTGACTTGAGAATTTAAGTAATTCCCCCCATATCCTATTTTTTTCACTATAAGTTGAGTGATATAGCCTCGTTGATTTCTCACAATCAACCTTCGGTTATAGAGTCAGTTAATAGAGGGAAAGTGAGATGGAGATGAGTAGGAAGAGCATGAGCGACCTCTGGTCAATCTGCTGACGGCAGGAACATACCTAGTGTAATCCCCACAAGGTCACAGTGTACAGGTAACCTTTTATATAGATATATATATTTTATATATAGAGAGTGAAAGAGGAGTCTGATGACGACATGGGTTTCAGTCCTTTTGACTAAGAAATGTGGATGTTGTCGGCAAAATGGAAATTTTTAGTATTATAATAATGGGGTGCAAGTCTGCCATCTACTATTATTTAACTAAAGTGTCATACATGATGGGCCAAAAATCCAAACCACTATTACCATTTTTGTTATGTTTCAAGCAAGACCCTCTCAAGTTGTTTTAATTATTATTTCACCAATTCCCATCACCTACACCATTTTATATTAATATGTTATGGGGACTTTATCTCATATTAATTATGTCACCTATATATATATATATATATTAATTGTGAAAATAAAGAAAGTGATACAAGTAAATTATTTTATAAAAATTCATGTGGATAGTATATTAATTATTTTCCAATTTTTGAGCCTTGGAAAATAGTTAAAGACCCTAAAGACTTGATTTTATAAAATTATGAGGATTTAGGGTATTTAAAGTTGGATTTAGACAGCTTAAGGGTCCAAGTTTTTTTATTTTGGGATTTTGAGATCCTTTGTGCTTTATTCTTAATTTTCCCTTGCATAAATTATTATTTCCAGATTTGGAAGGTCTTTGAAATGACCATTTGCATTGGGGACATTGAGTATTGCATTTGGGAGGCTCGTGGAGCCATATGGATTGGAAAACACTGTGGAGTTGAGGTAGGAATACGTAACCTTGTACCTATTGATAATAATAAGATATTTTTGAATGCTTTAAAACTGATATGGCTTATATGTCATTTTAAGTATTATTGTTTATTCTATTGAAAAATGAATACATGGAATATATTGCTTTGTAAAATGTAGAATTGTGTGGTACATTTATAAAAATAAAAACCAAGGCATGGTAGTAAAAGGTTTTAAGAACTTATTTCCATTGCTGGAGAAACTATTTTGGTACTGAATACACGTATTCATAAACATGGGAATGAACTCTTTATTTCATTATTGAAAATATAAAAAGGACATATATTGACACTGTTTATATAAATTTAATCGAGACATTTGATTTTATAATTATATGCTTAATTTTATTAAATGATTTATAAATAAGAAGGATTAAGGAATATTTTAAATAGCTATTCCCACTAATTTTATTAAACTGAATGTTATGAAATGGAAATGACATTTATAAGCAATGGTACATGAATGTATTTTGAAAAGGTGACTTGCCTTGTGAATTATTTATGCCTGATTGGCAAAAGTTATATTATTATGAAATGAAATGTATGATAATGATTTATGCATGGTTGGAAAATGTGATATTATTATGCAATGAAATGCATGGAATGTTATATATTTTTGGCTCAATCAGTATTCAGAAAGGGCGTAGTGTCCTGGGTTGGACCCGAAGGACTTATAAGGGCGTAGTGTCCTGGGTGGAGCCTTAAGCATGACCCATCGGAAAATAGCCCATGCAAGTAGCTGATACTCTCGAGAAAGAACCCGTTCTGGTTATTATTTTAGAATGTTGCACTAGGGGCTCGTTAGCCTGAAAGATAGCCTGATACTTTCGCGAGCCAAAGGGATGAATTGACGGATACAGATTATGAACATATGGAATTGGTTTTGGAATGGAAATGATTTTCGAAATACAAAAGTATTTTGAACAAATGGAACATGTTTGGTAAATATGAAGGTAAGTATGATATTCTCATAAAGTCCACACATGTTTCGGAATTATTATATAGTTTTATAACTGGAATTATTATTTACATTGTTTTATAATTGATAATTGTGTTATTTACATATTCCATGTATCCCAAAATTATTGTTAATTGGTAAAGGTTATAGTATTCCTAACTGCTGTGTTTTATACAGCAGATTAACAATTTTCTGGTAGAGGTTCGGCCCGTGGAGAGCTCTACGCATTTTTGTGAAAAGATAGCAATGGTGGTAACCAGACCAGTCTTTATTTACTGCACTATTACGAGATATGTATTTATACTAATATATTCCTATATTCTTGGGGATTCATCCCGGTATGAATTGCTAGTACTATTGGCATTATTATGATTTGTATTATCATGTAAAGCGTTTGGGACATACTGTATGTACATGTCATTTCATATTGTTAAATATATATATTTTCTTTGACTCTCGTGAGGAAATATGGATGAGCAGTACATATTGTACCTTCAATTTGACACGTGTCGACCTATCGGAAGGGTCTATACAGACGTCAAGTTGGGGCGTTACAAATATAGTATCCTATCTTAAAAAGAAAAAAAGAAAAAAAAAGAATATAATATCCACTAATCCAAACTAAATTTCCAAAGAGGTGTATATATATATATATTTTTAATTATAAAATTCCAACAATCACATCTTTAACTAAAACAATATAAGAAAGAAAATGAGAAAAATACCAATGGAGCTTGCCCAGTTGGCCAGGTTCTTGACCCTCATGTAAGAAGCCACGGGTTCGAACTTCGCCAAAAGCGAGGCTTGTGCAGAGGTTATCATGGTGTGGTGGACTTGTATCCTCAAGGCGTTCCACAATTCTCGCAATGCGGTGTCCCCTCTCAATTAGTAACTGCTGATTTCTATCCAAAAAAAAGAGAGAGAAGAAAATGAGAAAAATAAGAAAAAAATATAACTCCAGAAACTACTCTTTGACAAAATAAAAATAAGAAGGAAAATTAGAAAAAGTAGTTAAGTTTACTTACTGAACATAAATAATTAGGTATTAATTTTAGTATTATATTTATAACTTTTTGGTTTAATAGGTAACATACCATTTTTGTGATAACCCGGATTTCTAAAAACATTATTTTATTCATTTTAAGTGATGATGTGGTTTAAATTAAAAAAAAAATTGAATTATTTACAATTTTGCCATTGACTATTTTAAAGGGTTAAAAACCCTTGTTCCTTTCCTTTCTTCTTCACTTTAGGCTGAGCAAAGGAGAGACCGAGAGAGAGGAGATCGAGGGGAAAGAGAAAGAGAGAGAGAGAGTGTGCTGTCGGAAACTCACCGGATTTGTCGCCCGAGTTCACCCTTTTTTACTTTAAAGGTAAGCTCATGCTTGTTTTAGATTGTTTATATCATTTTATTTTATGTATTTTTGGATTTTTGATTGAAGGGAGTTATGGTTTTGATTTTGGGTTGGGTTGAGGTGTTTGGAAGGTTGATTATGACCGGATTTGTGTTTGTGATGAAGGATTTGTGAAGGATTGGAGTTGTGGTAGCTTGTATGTGAGGTTTGTGGGATTCTAGTTTGGATTCTTGGTGGATTCTTGGATTGGATCCTTTGTTTGATGTTTTTGTTGTGAATCTAGTGTCTTTAAAGCTTGTGTTTTTGGTTTCATGAGTTGTGTGGGTTTATCCTAAGTTTTGGGGTTGTTTTGTAACTTGAAAACCTAGTTTTTTTCGGATTTATCGGGCAAAGATTCGACTGTTTGATCCAAACAGTCGACTGTTTGAACCAAAGAGTCGACTGTTTGGACCAAACAGTCTACTCTTTGGGGCAGATGAAAGGTTCTGTGAAAAACCACAGACATGGATTCGCAGCGGAAAAGGTAAAACAAAACTTTTTCATTTTATAAAAATTAATCCATGTTCACAAAACCTCCAAGAACGATTCAAGCATCGGGTACATGTATATATATAAACAAACACAAATAATCAAAGAAAATTAATTCTTACTTGATTTTGTTCTTTGGTGTAGGTTCCCTTCGAGTTTCAAACGTATGAAACCTCCAAAGTGTATCCACACGAAAGCAAGACTCCTCAAGCTTCCCAGTCTTCCACAACCCTTTGTGGCAAGCTAGAATGGAGAGGGAGAGGGAGAGGCAATTTTCGGCCCTAGGGTTAGCTTAGGCTTAGAGTGTGTAAAACACTCATATTTATAGACTTTCTCTTCTTTGGGGGGTGTTTGGTTACTAGTGCTAGCATGACCAAACATCCTTGAATAGAGTAATCCTATTCTCGGTTAGTTTTGACTTTTAATCAATTAA
>JAESVK010000951.1:151532-163513 GCA_017140935.1 Hamamelis virginiana
CCTCTAAACAAATCTGGGTGTGGTTTACAACCTCTCTAGATCAAAGATCAAAAAGAGAATAAAAACATGCAAAAAATAACCCTAGTAAAGTTCAATCAATAAATCTCATATCTAGGTTAAATATCAATCAATAAATCTCCACACAAGTAAAATAGGCTAAAGCAACCTATATATAACCCTAGTAAAGTTCTCTAGTCCAGTAGAAGTTGGTATAGGTCAAAACCAATCAAAATCTGCAAAAAATAAAATATTTTCCGAACTTCCATGCTTTGGATCGAACCTACCTTTGATCCTGGATCGATCCAAACCTTTCTGTATGTAGGATCGATCCTACTAAAAAGGTTGGATCGATCCACTTTGGCAAAAATAAAAGTGTAGTTAATTTAAAACATTTTTTGTCCAAATTCCAAATGTGGATCATCCCTAGGTAAATTAGGCATTCTAAACCACCTAAAGGCATACAAAAACCTCTAGGTTCTAAGTCAACTTACCATCCTAACAAAGAATTGAAAAGATTTGTGAATATATTAATGAGCTTCAACCTCGATCTTTAAGTAATCTTTAAGTAAACTTGATTTTGACACTTTTTGATGCTAGATGGCTTGTGAAATAACCAAACGACCAAAACCAATACAACTCAACTTGTGTTTTGGAAACCGGAATTAGCCAACACATGAATAAAAACCTAACAACATTTATGTTATGGGTTTGTCATGATCTCATCAATGGAACAGGGGCATTTCTCAAAATGTGATCTAATCAAAGATAATAAAAAATGGTGAAAAATAAATAATGAATATATTACCTTACATGAATGGAAAATGGACCAGAACAATGAAGGTGACCGAAGGAAACAAAACCAACTAATTGAAAGGGTAAAAACTGCATATGTGTATATATTATAAATATAATTAAACACCCTGACAACATCAAATCATTTGGACATTTTGCATCTGTGTTTGTGGGTTTGTCATAGTCCCCATCAATAAAATAAAATAAAATAAAATAAAAAGGGCAGTTCTCAAAATATAGAGAGATCATACCAACTTCATATTCAAAAGCTCTGCATATAGATGGAGAAGATAAGAAAAGGAGAATAGAAAGAAGTAAAAAATTAAAAAACAATAAACACATTTCTAATTAATTAAAAACTGTAAACACACTATAAGTCTGGACTTAGAAGTGATGAAAAAAAAAAACATATATAGAGAAGCTGTAAGAGAGAAGAACATACCTATAAAAGTGAAGCTAGTCCTCTGATATTATTATGGAGATGGGGAAGAAGACGTCCCTGGTATCAAAACTGGAAAAAAAAAAAAGAAAAAACAAACTTTCTTATATAGATATAGAGAGAGAAGGAAAATAAAAAGAAGAAGAAGAAATTTAAAACTAAAATAACATATCTTTGTTATAAATATTGTAAGTCTGGACTTAGAAGTAAAAATAATCAAAATCAAAAATAACAAAATGCTATGTAATCCTTTGCTTTGAAGAATTCGTATGAATTGAAACATGTAAGAACAAACAATTTAAAAGCCTTTTTCACTGTTTTTGAAACATGAATGCCAATCTTTTGTTTTGGGCTTTTCTTCCTCATATTTTCCCGCATCTTCATTGGACAGAGAAAGAAAGTTTGCTTCTTCATTTACCTTGTTGACTGGCTACGACAATTTAAAACCATATCAACTAAACGCTAAAAGGGAAACCATATTTTAATAGAGAGAATGAATAGGTTACGTGAGAGTACTCTGGAGAGTTTCTTTTTCTTTGAAAGTTGGAGAGTTGGATTTGAGAGGGATTTGTTTTGTACAGAGAGAGAAAGAAGAGGGAGGGTACTTATAAGTTACATGTGAGACAGAATTGAAGCTGGTCCCTGGTCCGTGGGATGGTTTGCTGTGGAGAGTCGAGAAGCACAGTTTTGGGGGGAGAGAGAGGGGGGGAGGGGGGTTGGTTTGCTGCGTGGAGAGAGAAGAGAATAGTGAATTAAGATTATGGCAACCTAAATTAAATTTCGCACATACAGTTGGCTTTAAATATTTTATAAGATTTTGATTTTAAATATGGCAATATATGAGATTATGGCAACCTAAAATATTAATTATATGACATGCATTATATATGAGATTAAGCACAAAGTACTAGCTGGGGTCAAAGTACCGTCCCGTAAAGTACTTCCGATAAAACTTAATATTGCAGAAAACTTAAGTACATATAGCGTCCACAGATTCTTTTACATAATATTACACACCAAAACATGAATAACAAAGCCCAATATCAGGCTGACAGCTTTTATGCTGCATAATCACCTTAAAGGATGTAAAACATTCCATATCACAATTTCAGAATGAGTAAGCATCGTCATTAAGCAAATTTATATTGATCAAATCATTGCTTAATCCCTAATCGAGTCATTCTCATAACAATCCAACATGCTTAATGCATATGACATGTATATTATGCAATTCTCTTATGCAATCATACCTGCGAGGCACTATCTTGCTTTTTACCTGCAAAACAAAATTTCACTAATGGCTATCTCATTTTAGGACTCGTCATCAAACGACAACAGCATACCTCACCGTATGTATATCACCTGGCTCCGCACCGAGCCAACCCCACACCGGGCCAATACTGGTGTGGCCTCACCAGGATTGTTCTTGCTAAACGGCTGCCCCTCACCGGGCCAATCCCCTCACCAGGATTATAAATGCTCAATTTAGCAAGGGTGATATATTAGTGCACTAACTGTTTCCAGGATCTATAGTCCATCGGTCGTATTTCAATTCCTCGTTTCCACAGTTCATAATATGCATGCCAATTATATCAATACTATGCATATGTCATCATTTGTAACTGTGCTACAGTAACACTTCGTATTTCTCTAAATAACAACATTCCCTTTACTTGTAAGCGAAACATATGCGCCCATACACATATGTCCACATGACAAGCGCCAGTTTAATTTTTCTCGGGTTACGTACCCCTAAAAAAAATCCATGTTTGTTATTAGGAGATATACTTATAAGCCCAATCACTTTCACAAAACATCACAGCCACATGCCATATACCAATGTATTGTGTTACAAGTATGGCATATATCTCATGCATATATTTTATGCACAACAATTTATCACATGCATATTTTGATGCATAACAATTCTCCCATATGCATATATTTTTATGCATAATAATTCATCACGTGCATATATTTTTATGCACAACAATTTAACCACTTAAAATGACAACAACATATCTCTTAATTTATAGTAATCGCATGCTCAACTTTAAAAATAATTAAAATAATTATTTCACAGTTCATAGGGTAAAGGAATATTAATCCTGGACTAATAATAATACTGTGCTTTCATACAATTGAGATCCATATAACCCCTATTTATCATCAACCACATTCACAAGTCTCACAGTATCCAATTTTTCCACCGAAATCTAATCAAGCAATTTTTAAGTATTATCAGGGGCCTAAAATTTCAATTAAAATTTATGTAGCTTCATTAAAATTTTAGTTTTAAAAGTCATAAAATATATTTTGTGAAACCCATAAAATTCTGTTAAATTTTTATGCCAATCAAGCACATATGCAAACTTTTAATAAAATTTAGTACATTAATCTCGCTAAAAATTTGAAATAAAAATTATAGGGGCATGTTCAAACTTAGATTTTCCTCACCAAGAATATCAAAATTTCTTAAAAATAATAATAATAATTCAATTGTATCAATTTCTACCAAATTACAAATTTTCAGATTTTTCTGATAAAACTCTAACTTTTCAGGAATTTATTCTCACAAAATTGTCACACCAATTCCAGTTCAAATATACTAAACTTTATCCCAACATCATTATTAGTTCAATTTGAACTAAAACATGTATTTTTACATAGCCATGCATAAAATTAAGAGACTATGCAAAATTATCTAGTGTAACTAAATCTTAGATACACAAGCAATATACCCACTAAAAATTCATGCAATTAACCCAAATCAATTCGTCAATTAAGGTAAAAATAAAGCATAAAAGAGTAGGAAATTCACCCCAAATTAAAATTGATAGGCCACTTGACTTGAATTTGAGAAGAATTTGGAGAAATTTCCCAAAAAGTTGGCTTAGAGTTCACTTTCTCTCTCCTAGCCGAACCACCCTCTCTCTCTTCTCTATTTTTTTTCTCTTGGCCGAATGGCCTTTCTATTCCCTTCAATTTCTGTATAGCAGCAGCCCCTCAATTGTTAACTCCTCTCAATTTATATAAATTCAATTAACCATGACAACTCATGGTTATTATGTGGCAAAATAGTGGCCATGCTAAATGCCCACTTGCCAAGTGCTTTGGCAAGCTCTCATATTGCCACCTAGCAACCTCATGTGAGGTGGCCCACTCCGTGGCTGCCACATGGCAGCCCACTAAGGTGCCACTTGGCAATTTTGCACAATAATTTATCCCATGTCACATGGGTCCATGCTAATGCCCTACATCCCACACTCAAAACCACTTATAAAATATCATTTGGCATTTATTATTTATGTCCCAATGCATTTTAATGTACCCATATTTATTAAATTGGGGACATAATAATTAGGAGCACAAAATAATTAGGAATACAAATTAAACATTACTCAAAAATAGACTAGCACAAAATTAATAGGCACACATAAAATTAATTAAATTCATGCTGGGCTAACATAAATTAATTTAATTAAATTCATGCTAAGCTAACATAATTTAAATTAATTAAATTACCAACCTAAATTAAATTAACTCAATTAAAGTGAAAGGGTCTCACAGTGGAACCTTGATGGTCAGCAGCAGTAGAGCTCCCAAATATACCTTTCTCTTGAAGAAAGAAGCTTTGAAGCTGTTGTGTATGTTTGAGATGCCTATTTCTGATTCTGAATTCTTCTTTTATAAAAATTATCTTAGTTTCCTCATTGAAATTGATTTTACCAGACTCCATTGTCTGCAAAACTGCTCTCTTCCAATTGTAAAGACTCCTTCTTCGAGTCGAATGTCACTTGAGGCCTAGCTTAAGAGTCCTTCATTCTTTATGCTTCCAATCATCTTTCCGTTTGACACTTGGCACCCCCTGTATAATTTTAAGAGATACGAATCTAATCTCTTTTCGTTTTATCTGTATTTCAAAAATATAACACCTCAGCATTTCCTTAATTTTAGGATTTATCATTATTTACTGGCTTTATCAAACATTCAGATCTAAATTTTATATCCTTAACACGTGCCAGCCAATCATTGGCTGGTGTTAAAAAATGGATTAACAAATATATAATAGATAAATATTACCTCAAATAATAAAGGGAAAGTGAAGTAAGGCAGGATTGAGGCGCGGACTAGGTCTCTCTCTTTAAGACATTTCGTGCCACTACTGATTAAATCTGATGCAGTAGTTTACAAGCACGCCGCCTCCAGGATATAACAGTACAGCCACTCACTGTTATCTTCTCAAAGTCTGCACAACTATGACAAGATGAAAGCTCCACACAACACCCTACTTTGCCCAAGAAATTCACAAAATAAACTCAAGAATAAACTCACAACACCCAAGGGAAAGAGAAGAGAGGAAGGATGAGTGTGGGTGTTTGTTTTTTTTTTTTTTTCTTTACACAAATAAGTATGAATGATCTCTATTTATAGGTGTAGGAATGTTGTAACTCATGTCATGGGGAATTAAAATTCCCCATTGATGGTCGTCATAATACCCATGGAAGGTTATGAAAGTTACACAAAAAATAAATAGAATTTGACCATTAAATTGTAACTTATGATATTAATATTTATCATCAAAATAAATTATATATTTTTTATTAAAATATCCAACAATCCCCCGCTCATTTTAATAAATAAAAAAAAAAACATAATAAAACAACTTTTAACAACTTTGGACAAAGTTAGAATAACATGGATAATGAAGGTGGCACTACCTTGAAACCTATACTTAGTATTTTAGTAAATCTAGTATTAAGAGTCAAAGTGGACTAAGCCTTGAAAATAAGACTGCTTAAGGATACTAAAATTACATCATACGCATATTATTCAAGGTGTCCTTATACGAGCTTCAAAAGCCAGCACATTATGGCCATGTGCTTTATCTCGGTTTTCACAAATGCTTTAGATTATTATTCTCATAGGAAGCGGCCTCACTTTCACACTTATATAGGTGATTCTATCAAGGATGCTCCCATAACTTTGACACCCCACCCATAAGAGCTATAGAACTCATTAAGAGATTAAAGTAATCTCAACCTCTAAATCGTTACAGGATGACATACACTACACCATAGGGATGGACAATTAGTCTTTTAAGACTTTCATTGTGTAGGTCCATTCAAACTACTCTATGATTCATTTTTCCTTGAACCCAGTTCTTAGGATCTCTAGTCCCTAGGCTGGGTATCCTTATAGGTGATTATTTGGGCTCAAGTCCCATCCCCCTCGCTGTAATTTAGATCTTTTATCATTTTCTCACATAATACAATACTGTGTTTTAAGATCTGGATTAATTATGTACCCTGCCAATTGCAGCAGTACTATTATAATATATCAATACATTGATATTTCAAAAATAAATTTCCATCATAACCAACTTGATTTTTCTCTGATTAATCAGTGGTAAATAAAGAATCAACAAATTGAAATTTCAATTATCATCACTATAAACTCAAGTATAGTAGAATCTCATTCACAAATAAATATTTTTATAGGTTCTCTAATCATTTTGGACAATTCCAAATATATACACCATTAAGGAAATATAGTTCTGTTAGAAGTATGCCCTAAAACCAATTATTGGGTTGTATTTAGGGAACTTATATTTCATTTATTATATTCATGTATGAAACTTTATTCATATATGAAATGACTTTTATTATCATGTAAACTTGTGTTATTTATAACTGTTCATGATAATGTCCTTGGATAGCATGATAGAGTATTGTATCTCAAGTGTTGAGATAGAGAGACATACAATTCTCAAGTACCTCTATTCTAGATATGTTCTTGATCATAAGTTTATTTATTTGGGCAATAATAAACCGTTAAGATTAGCACATGTTATACTATCTCCTATGGAGAATGGTGAATATCATACCATCAGTGTAGATACACTATAGTAAACCTGTGTGTGCTAGTTAAAAGAACAAGTACACTGAACGTGGCCAATATAAGTACAGCTTATGGAAATGTATTTGTATGTCAAAAACTGCTCATGTGTATAGTCACATTTGTAATCCTCATACCTGAAACACCACTGGTTATCTTATATATGAATTCCTAGAGTTTGATAGTATCTTGTATACCCTTGATCAAGAGGATGTAATCAATACTCATTGACTTTAGTAAGTTGTACATAAAGATAGGTGAGTGTGCAATAGGTGATCACCACCCTGTTAGAAATGTGCCCTAAAACCAATTAGTAGGTTGTAATTAGGGAACTTTGTTTCATTTATATTCTTGTATGAATCTTATTCATCTATAAAATGGCTTTTATATTATCATGTAAACTTGTGTTATTTATAACTGTTCATGATAATGTCCATGAATAGCATGATAGAGAATTGTATCTCAAGTGTTGAGATAGAGAGACATACAATTCTCAAGAACATCTATTATAGCTATGTTCCTGATCATAGGTTTATTTATTTGGGCGATAATAAACCGTTAAGATTAGCTCAGGTTATACTAACTCCAGTGGGAGGATGGTGAGTCTCAAGCCATCTGTGTAGAGACACTATAGTAAACCTGTGGGTGCTTGTTAGAGAACAAGTACACTGAACGTGACCAATATGAGTACAGCTTATGGAAATATATTTGAATGTCAAAAGCTGCTCATGTGTATAGTCACATTTGTAATCCTCATACCTGAGACACCATTAGTTATCTTATATATGAATTACTAGAGTTTAATAGTATCTTGTACACCCTTAATCATGAGGATGTAATCAGTGTTCATTGGCTTTAGTAAGTTATATGTGAAGATAGGTGAGTGTGCAATAGGGGATCACCACCCTTAATATCAAAGGGAGAATGTCACAGTTAATTCACAAATAATAACTCAATGAAGTCTTTGGCCAAAGCAGAAGGTAACCAAGGAAAAGTATTTTCATGGGTTAACCTAATTGAGTTTATATTTGGTGAATCAATAACATAGGATTAAGTTAGGGTTTGACATGAATCCATACCCAAATAACTTAATCGTGACATTGTTTGGTGAAGGATTATCTATTACACGAAGGGTTCATTTATATATTCATATATTCACTCACACCTAGGGTACGTCATGATATGTTGCTAGATGTCACTCACGACTAGTGTAGGCCTAATGATAAGTGTTATCATTGAGGGCAAAATTGAAATAGTTTCAATTGAACCAAAAATAGAAAGTTTCTATTTCGGGAAATATGCGATGTTCCCGAGCCACTACTAGGTTGGGGTGAACCCAATGGGTCACACACATTAAAGCTTAAGTGATCTTCTTGAATTTGTGAGAGGGGATATTCTAATTTATGTATGAGCTTAATCCTTATTATTAAGGGTTAATAATTAAAAGGATTAAGGATACACTAAACTAGGATAAACCTATTCTAATATGATGTTTGGTCATGCTAGCACTAGTAACCAAACATCATTAAAAGAGGAGAGAGTCTATAAATAAGAGGGATAGGCCTAGGGTTTAATCATCCACTTTAAGAGAGCCCCACTCTCTCTCTCTCCCTCTCAAGCTTGCATTCTCTTCAAGAGTTGTGGAGATCAAGGAGCTCAAGAAGTCTTAGGCTTGTGTGGACTTCATTGGAGGCTTCCATACGTTTGGGGCTCGAAGTTTAGCGAAGACAACCATCAAAGGAATATCAAGTAAGCTTTTGATTCATGTTTGAATAAATTGTTTAGATTCGTTTTATAGTTTGAGTTCGAATCTTGGATGAATATCAATGGGAAAATTTTAATTTTTACTTTCCGCTGCGTTCCCATGAATATTCTTTTAGTGGTATCAGAGCCAACTCAAACCTATGATTCGAATCATGAATGGCAACCATGGCTTGTGTTTAAAAGTATTTATAATTATTTGAGGTTTTGAGAAAACCCCATTGATAGTTTCGGCCCTATAGTGTTCTCACTTTTGTTTTGCTTTTTTTTTTTTTTTTGCAACTTGGTTTTACATAAACCTTGATGATGGATGTTGTACATAGGGGCTGCCATGGTGATTTTCGGCCATGATAGGGTTTTAGAAACCCTAAGTGACGGCTATATAATAAGGGTGCTATTAGGTTTTAAATAACTCTAGTGATTTTCGACAATATGGGTGTTGAAACCCTAGCTTATTGCAACCTTATATAGTTTAAAATCCTTGTTATTTTCGACCATTAATGGGTTTAGAACCTTGAAGTTTCAGCCATGGTGGTTGTCTTAGTGAAGAAGATGACACCATTTTAGGAAACATAATTTGATTAGGAATCCCCTATTGCAATTGGCTTCCTATTAGGTGTATACTTTCCTAGTTGATATAGGATATTAATTGGATATGTTCTAATGGGATTAGAAGTTAATTAATTAGATTAATTAATAATGTAAGTGGCTGCAATTAGAGTTTTAGAAACTTTAATGTTGATAAGATAAGTATCCTTTTTTGAAAAGTTACTAATTTGTGACACTTTCTAAATAATGAAGATTGTGTAAATTAGAAACTCCTAAAATTTAGGAAACTTGTCATTTGATGACTCTAATTAGGTATTTATGAAATCCTAATATATTTTGATTAATTTTAAATATGTGATATTGGAATTTATCAAAATAGGAAAAGTTCCTAATCCAAACTCCCTCCTAGATTTCGGCCACACTAGGGTTTCCTACACCCTAGTGTGTCACGGCCATATGGTGGCATCCTTTTGGTTCTATTTTCTTCACTTTATCTTTATTATATGATTTTTATAATTCTAAAATTATTTAAAAGATTTTTGTAATTCAAAAAGGTGAAGAATAAGAACAAGAGTGAAATTAGGGTTTTGGAAACCCTAATTGCCATTTTGAGATTTTGGAATTAAACAAGAGTTGTTTTAGCTATTTAATTCGATTAACTGCTTTGGGGTCATCAATATTGATATATTGAAGTGTTCTAATAGTTAGTACATGAAAATATATTGATATGATAATATATATATAGTTTTGAAAGTCAAAACAGTTTGCTGTTTTTCTGGGCAGCAACTTATATCATATTGTAAATTCATTATAAATTGTTAATTTCTAATGATTTTTACAACAGGCCACCTATCGACTTCACTAATATAAGGTCTTAACTAGTTATAGGAAGCGTTCCCATAATTTAGTTTGACCTTTAGATAGCCGCACTAAGTATTTTGTGATCAATACTCAAATCTGCCCAGATTTGGAGTTGAAGTCACAAAACACTTTAAAGTGATATCAAACATTGGAATCACTTAACGAGACCCCTGCTATTGGAAAGAACACTGAAAATCCTAGTGAAATGAAGTGTTCTTGTATTCTAAAAGTTGTTTTAAAACATGCAAATAATTATTACAAAACAGCGGGCAGATTCTTGGTGTTTTGAGAAAACACTAAAAGTAAAGTGTTACTTTAATTTTAAATACATGCCATTGCCATTTATCTTTTGTTCCTTTCAATGCTTTATTTTATACAATTAGATTGTATAATAAATGGAAAATTATGGACTTAAAAAAACCAATTGAAATGAGATGTGATTGGCCGCATGAGATGTGTTTTCTTTTATGGGTTGTAAATTTAAGTTGTTAAATTTTGGTGATGTAATTTTAATTAAGGCTTGCATACCTTCTCCCTTTTCTCCCTAATGTATTCCCCTATTCCTTTATACCCTTTCTTTGTTTATTGTAAATATACTTTGAAGATCGAGAAGGTACGTTGTGGACCCGAGGATACATGGAGCAGTGGGAGGACAAAGAGAAGACCTTGAGAAGTTCTTTTCTTTTATGTAATAGTTACAGGTTAAAATTGCAATCACATAACCCACATTAGACCTAGGGCTCAGATAATGGCTCTAGTTGGGCCCAACCTTAAAAGTCTATAAACTTTCCATAAGGCCCATATATATGCTAGATGTATGTTTTAGGGGCCCATTAACCATATTATTATATGTCCTTAATGATAGTGTCCCTTTCCTTTATGGATAGTGGGAGTATCATTATTGTACTAATAATAAAGAATGGTTAATGAATTTATATATGTGATATATGTATGCATGCAATGTATGTTTAAATCTGATGAGACCTAAAACCCCTCGTTTTCAAATTTAAATTGTAAGGAAGAGGCATACGAGTGCTTTATCCTAGCCTCCTACCATTACAAGATAGGTGGATCTTTATGGTGGATGTGTTTGGCTGCAGATATGCGGAAACACATTCATTCTGAGGGTTCATACTGGCTTGTTACATATTGGATATCATGAGGTGTGATAATGGGGCATTCCAAGAACCTATTATGTGAGGGATGCAACATTCAATTAACCATACTAATGTGAATGGTAGGTGTGATTTAACTAAAGAGCACTATCCAAGAACCTATTATGTGAGGATACTGCAATTTAGTGGCTAAAGGAAGGTTGGAAATTGCTTGAGAAGCATTGGGTAAGAGTTATCCACCCCTTTGGATTAGTGGTCCAAGAACCTATTATGTGAGGTCCACTAGTTCAAATGGGACCCCAATCCCCATTAAGAATTCAGTCCTGAATTCTCGAATCCTATAGAGGGTGTATGAGATTTGATAAATGTTAGAAGTATGCCCTAAAACCAATCCTAAAGGGTATATTAAGTTTCATATTATCATAATATATGGAAGGTATAACTTATCTAATATGTTCTAACATATATGATAAGGTCCATGAATAAATGATAAGAGAAATATGCATCTCAAGGTGTTGATGAAAGAATACAATCAAGGAACGCAGCGGAAGGGAGATTTTAAAAAT
>JAESVK010000954.1:0-20419 GCA_017140935.1 Hamamelis virginiana
TAGGTCCTAAAAAGGCGGGGACTGGGTGATATACATCCTAAAAAGGCGGGGATGCTGTTGTGGTAGATTATTGAAAATGATTGAGAATGGTTAAGATGGTTAAAATGAGGTAGCCATCTATTGTGGTGAAATGGTGAATCCTAAAATAAGGTTACCATCAGTGTGAATGGTTTATGTTTTGCAGGAAAAACAGAACAGAGAAAATGACAGGTATGACTGCATGAGCATTGCATCTGTCATATGCATAAAGCATGCATGTAGTGTAAAATTATTTATTGTGAAAAAGTGATGGATATATTCTGTAATATATATAAATGAATTACAGATATGATGATTTATTTATGTGATATTTGGCAGATAATAAAATTTGTTGACAGATATGAGAATGTGGAAGGATGTGAATATTTCTGAATGTATTGAGACAAGTAGATATTGTATTCTTGTAATATGATTCTCAATAATAAAAATGACTCACCGTGGACGTAGGCAATTTTGCCGAACCACATAAATCCTGGTGTTTGTTTATTTTTCTGCTATGTGTTTTCTTTAAGATGATGACACATTATTAGCATGAGACTCTATCCAACTCAGTAAACTAAATGGATGTTTCTGGAATTCGGGTACATTACGGGACTGTACTCATGATACAAACTAGTACTCAGCGCTATCTTTAATTTTTGAGATGTTGAAAAAAATATTTAAATACTTCCGCACGCGTATTTTGAAAAACTGTTTTAAACTGTGTAAAATAAAAAAAAAAATTACTCAAAAGATAAGCGCTTGGTGTTTTATGTCACTGTGGCTTTTCCGCATAGGGGTTACCCTGTGTGGGGGGGTTACCCTGTGTGGGGTGTTACAATATCCTTCGGTTCTAGAAGGATACACAGATACCAGTTGGATAACTGACAGTGAGGATCATTCTTCTACAAGTGGTTGGATCTTTACACTTGGAGGTGGTACAATCTCCTGGGGATCAAAGAAGCAGACGTGCATCTCAGATTCAACCATGGCTGCTAAATTTGTGGCATTGGCTTCAAGCAGCAAAGAGGCAGGGTGGCTGAGAAATTTGCTACTGGAAATACCTGTGTGGCCAAAACCAATGGCACCAGTATCTTTGCGATGTGATAGTGAGGCAACTCTTTCACGAGCTTATAGCCAAATTTATAATGGTAAGTCCAGGCATATAGGACTTAAACATAGATATGTGAGACAATTGATAATAGATGGTGTAATAACCATAAATTATGTAAAGTCAAGTGAAAATTTGGCTGATCCTTTAACAAAAGGACTTGCAAGGGATTTGGTGTGGAAAACATCAAAAGGGATGGGACTGAAGCCCACATAATTTATCACTCCTGGTGAAAACTCGACTCAACACTTGAAACATCAAGTCCTTGAGTTCAATGAGCAAAGTACACCATATGTCGTGATAGCAAGCACTCAAGATTCTTAACATGCATTGAGAATCTTAAATTATATTCATCCAAGGTTGAAGTGCTTGGTACTTGTAATGTGAAAAGAAGAAGGATGAGTTATTTAACTCTTAATAGACTTACAACGGTGCAGTTAGAGTACTGTAATTACATGGGTACTTTATAAGTCTACCTATATGAGTGTGGAGGTGATGCCGCTTCCTATGATATCCAAGGGCTTTGACTCTAGAGCACTCATGAAATAGGATAAAGACCCAAGGCCTATCCACGGGTTGATTTTTTGAATACTTTAGGTATATTGTCTTGTGTGTGAAACATGTCCGGTTAATCGTCTAAGATCGCTAGTTCAAAGATACGTCTATTATGCCATCTTGATTAACTCTGATGAGTTTCACTAAAGTGAAATAATCAAATCAATAAGATACCTTTACCTATGCATAAGGCTGCCAAATGAACCAAGAATCATCATCTTGTATTTTGAAAATGGTGGGGGATTGTTGAATATTTTCAAAATAAAGTATTTTATATTGGGGTTTTTGAAAATTTCCTATGTTCTTTAGAAAGCTTGAAAGTGCATTTTTGCACTTGTCCCACACTAGAAAAATAGAAGGAGGTTAAAGGCTTTATAAGTCCTTAGTTTGGACTTATGGGTTGGGCCCCAAGGGGTACCCAAGTTTTGTGAGGAGGGAGGACCTAAGCAAGATTAGGCTTGGACAAAAAAACCACACGCGTGCGCCCGCCCGGACCGGGCTGGGCTGGGCTGGGTCATTAGATCCAATGGGCCTATTCTTTTTTTATAAAATGAAATTGGGTTTGGGCCTGGGTGTTGCATCTGGGGTCTAGCAGATCTGTCGACCCGCGTGCGGATCCAAATGGTCACAACCATTGGGCAACCAAAGGTCACGACCTTTGGTGCGAAATGGTGCAACCAAAAGGCACGGATCACTCTATAAATAGAGGATCCGTCCAGACCAGATAATTCCAGTTTCAGAATCGAAATCCTTCTCCTCTCTCTTGTGGGTTCTGGCTTTTTTTTGCTGCGTTCTAATTGCTGCAAAAATTGAAGCGTAGTGTCTAGGTTCATTTGGATTATATATCAACGGTATTCTGCTCTATTTTCGTTGGTGCATACGCAGATAGAGGATCTACAGATCAGCCTCATTTTATCCTAAGGCGAATTTGCTGTCAACCCGGTGCACACATTTGGTGGAGGCAAATATTGTCTTTAGGAAAGCGACACAGTAACGTGACTTGAGGCGTTTATTCTACTTTGGAGATTCGTCAGACTACACCAGGTATTTTTCCAACAAAAATGTAAGGGGCTGTATGGAGAAACACAAACACAAATTATGTTGTTCAAAAATGGTCATTATACACTCTCTTTTGTTGTTCAATTAATCTGGGAAGGAAAATCCAAAGACACTTTAATACTATCCACTTTTTTTTAAGTGGTGAATTCTTTTGGTTATAACTTGAATTCTTTTGCAAATTATTATTTAATAGAAAAGTTGAATTCTTTTGCTTAGAACTTGAAGAAGGAAAGTGAATCCTCCGTTAATTAGTCAGTAGATGAATTTGGTGGAATTTATTTTTTGGATGCAGCAACACTTTGAGCATCTCTAATGGGGGAGCTATATTAATATGAGTTGCCTTTGTCAAAATATAGCATTGGCACCTAAATAACTTGCTCTTGTGGGGTGTCATGTGGAGTGCCAAATTTTGGCAATGGCACTCCTTGGTGTTGAATTTGACACTTAAAAAATGGCACTTGTCAATTGTACCATGTCATTCTTTTTCTTCAAAAAAAAGAAAATTTTTAAATATATCATTAATGCATTGGAATACGTACGCGCCAAATTTTCCTCATTAATGTCATTTGGAGTGTCAAATTTTAACTTAAGCACTTTAAATGATGTAAATGCATTGGAGATACTCTTACAGTAGGAAAAAAATTTATATGGCATTTTTAAATTCTCTAGAAAATATAGTGCTTTAAGGCACCCATTTAAAAAAATAAAAAAATAAAAAAATAAATTTAATCACCCCTTTTTTCTAATCTCAGTACTCTCCCTTTTTTTTTTCCCCTCATCTTCCAATCTCAGTACTATCTTTACAAGTTGTAAATCAAAGGGTTAATTCCATTTCAGTACAACAAATTTTATATCGATTTTCAATTCAGGCCATAAACTTTATTTAGACTCAATTTAGTACCAAATTAAAAGTTTTGATTTCAATTTAGCCACACAATAACTCCGTCACTCAAAATTGAAGGAAATAGGAGCTCATGTGCCATAGCCTAAGTGGCCATGATGTGGTGTGATGTGGCTAAGTTTATTGAAAATGGACCATTGTGCCCTTTACATCTTCTCACAAAGAAATAAAATGTCATCCATGTCCTAGGATGCCTTCTTCTGTTCGCACTTCTTCTCACCACAGAAATCATTCCAACCTCAGATCCGGCCATCCAAATGGGTTTCATTCTCGGGAAAGTTTTTTCTGATTTTTTATCATTTGCTTGCATTCTCATGGAAAATTTATTTCATCCATATCCCAAATCAGTAGTTCAAAACACGATCCTCGCTTCACAAACCCTAGTGCTGCTGCCTCATTCACACGGAACCCTGCCTCACTGCCTCACTGGAACCCTTGCGCCTCTCTCTCTCTCTCTCTCTCTCTCTCTCGAATATTGATATTGATAATTTTTTTTTTTGGGTATTCGATGTAATATAGTTGTCTGAGGCATTTGTGAAAGTTTCTCTCTCTTTTTTTCTGTTGAAGTTGTTACTCTATTGTTGTAAATGGTAAAAGGATTCTTTTTTCTTTGATCTAAAATAGCATGCTTTAAGTCTTTAACTATTACTTAGACCATCTCCAATCATAAACTCAAACTCAAACTTAAATTGAGTCAGGATTTGAGTAAAAAGCTCCTTTTAAATGAGAGATCTCCAATCACTTACTCAAATTTTTACTCAAATCTTTTTAATAATTATATTTTACTCCCCGCAACTTTATTTTATTACGTTTTCCCCCCAAGATAGGCAAAAAAATTTCACCCGTTTGGATTTTACAGTTCTGTGCCTCTGCCAAACACAGCCTAGGCTACACCCTACACAAAAGCACGAAAGACCTAGAAAAGAGAGGAACGCAGATCTGCAAAGAGGGAGGGAGAGAGAGAGAGAGTCGTCTGCTCAACGGCTCTTTCTGTAGGTAGGCAGCAAGCACGGTCGGCAGCAAGCATTGGTTCGCCGGGAAGGAGAGAGAGGGAGAGAGGGGGCTTCACCGGGAATAACTGGTTCGCCGAGAAGCAGGTTCGCTGGGAAGCCGGGACGATGAAGACGGCAGAGAAGAAGGCAGACGGCAAGGAAAAGCTATTTCCAACGGTCATATTTCTTTGACCCAAATTTTTGAGTTAGAACTCAGTTTGAGTTTAAGTTTGAGTAAAACTCAAATTGAGTTTGAGTTTGAGTCAGGGTTGGAAAAGGTTTTTTGGCCATTTTTACCCAAATTTGAATTTGAGTTTGAGTTTGAGTCAGGATTGGAGATGCTCTTAGATGAGTTACTCTGCATTGCCATCAATGTGGATGATGGAATATGCTTTGGAGGTCAAACTGTGACCGTCTAGTAAAAGCAGTTTTATGGTTAATTATTTGGTTTAGCATTTGGAAAATGATAGAAGAGGGTGATAAGAAAAGGGACTCTGTCCCAAATTAGAGTTTGAAAATTTCCTCAACAAGGGAACAAAAAGCTTCAGAAATGGGGATTTAAAAAAAAAATGAAACAAAATAAAAGAAGAAGAGTGACATGAGCTCAAGTGCTATTTCCACCAATTTTGAGTGAGGAAGTCACGTGTAGCTTAAATTAAAATTAAAACTTTTAATTTGGTACTAAATCGAGTATAAATAAAGTTTTTGACTTAGATTAAAAATCGGTATAAAATTGATGGTACTAAAATGGAATTAACCCTAAATTATCTGACCAGTATCACTACCAGACCCAGTTAGGGCCTCTCAGAGACGGAGCCACTTGGGGACCAAAGGGGGCCATGGCCCCTGCTGGCTCTAAAAAAAAAAAGGCTAGAGTAGGTATAAAAAATTAATTAGCCCCCACTCAAATAATTTTTGGGCCCCTACTAACACAGTTTTTGGCCCCTTCCAACTGAAATTAGCCCCCCCCAAAAAAAAGGACAAAATTATCCCAACAAATCAGCCCAAATTCAAAAATAAAAAATAAAAATATACAACTCAATCAAAATCATCCCAATAAATCAGCTCAAATCACAACAACAACAGCAACAAATAAATGCATTGTAATGTATTAAGTGGGATTATTTTGTATTTTTTCTTTTGATTGAATATTTTGTATATTTTCAGTTGTTGATGTTTTGTTAATACTATATGGATAGTATTTTGGATTTTCACGAAAAAAAATTAGTTGATACACCGGCCCCCACTCATGTAAAACCCTGGCTACGTCCCTGGGGCCTCTAATACCAATACATATGCCATAAGTTGGTTGAGTAATATGTATTTTTATTTTTAAGAATTTGAATTCAATTATATAAAAGTTTATCAATATTCATGCATTAATATTAGATGACTACGAATAAAGGTCGATTTCTATTGTTAGGTTAAAAAAATATCTGAACTCTAGCATTTGAGATCTAAGAAAGAGCCCAGGAGAAGCAAAAAATTGAACCAAACGGGTACTTTGATACCTAACGTGGACTTTTAAAAACTCCCTTAAGAGCATCCACAGCAGTGCAGCAAAAGCAACAGCCAAAGCAAAAAAACCTCTTTTTTTTTGCTAAAAATCGACTGCAGCAGTGTAGCTAAAGCAAACAGCCTTACCAACTTTTATTATTTTATTATTTTATCATAGTATAATATATTAATTTATTCAACCAACTTAACTATCTCAAGTCAGGTTCTCCACTGCAAGTGTACTAATCTGACACCTCCAATAATGTTTTAACAATAAAAATTAAGCTGCTGAGTGAGTTCTCACTCTTCAGTTTTGAAGTGTGTGAAATATTTTTGTTTGCACATAAATTAGCTTTTGCGGTGTATGCGGGCATACCAGAATCAAATTGGTTCGAATCAAAGTCAATTCTTTTGATCCTGGACGCCGATTGATCAAAGAAAAGTCAAAAAATTAATCAAATTGATTTTCGATCAATCAATAAGCCACCTTAAAATCAAAGATTGATGATAAACGATTGTGAAAGGGTTGGGGCTCTTCCCTTTATTAGGGTTCTTCTTGCCTATGACGAATCAATAGGACTTTACCTATGACGAATCAATAGGACTTTAACATAAAATTAAAGTATAAAATGTAAAATGTAGAAGAAATATCAATTACATTAAATGAGTAGAATGAATTAATTTAAAAGCAATGAAAGCAAGTTAATTTAATAAAATAAGAGTAGACTAATTTAATTAAATGTAAGCAAGCTATTCTATGAAATTGCTATAAATTACAATTGAAAGAAGAGCTATGAATTGAATAACAATGCTTGAATTGAAAAGCTAATGAACTAGAAAAAGATAAATTAGCAGTAGTTTGGGTGATGTTGAGTGTAGTTTTGAAGCTTCCAAAGTCGGATATTTATAGACAAATCTCAGGAGTTGTTGGCTCTCTTCACATTGTTTGCTTGCTGCTCAATTTTAGTTGTAGTGTTCCCTTGATACATGTATCCATATCCCTTGAAAGTATGAAACAGTTGCTGACTTAGTCCAGGATGCTTTTTCCCCACGTGTTTCTTGCTCTCCAATCTTGTTAGTGTCAGGTTCTCTCTCTAACTCCAATTTTGACTTAGTCAAAATCTGATGCCACCAAGACTTCTTTGAATTGGGCTTAGTTATATTATTGGGTTTACAATTCTTAGTGGTCCAACTACAAAACCTACTTGAATTGCCCAATTATAATATCCTAAATTTATTTATGGTATAACAATTTTACAACTTTGAGATTGACAATTGATGCCTCTGTTGAAGGCTGGCCAAAAAGCTGAGCTGACTCGACAATTAATGCCATGAATTCAAGACTATAATCAATACCAAATTCTAAGTGATCTTCATGGCTATAGTTGTAGAACAGATTTTGAAAAATCTACCACTGAATTAGATACCCCTCTTATGTATATTATGTTTGTCAAAAATAAGAGTGATCGATCAAATATATGGTCGTTTTCTATAAAAAAAAAAATGTATATTATGTTTGTCAAAAATAAGAGTGATCGATCAAATGGTCGTTTTCTATAAAATAAAATAAAAAAATCGACTATAAAAAAAATGGTGACATTTTAAAGATGATGATAGAATATTTTGTGATGATAATAGAATATTTCATCTCATTGGGATTATCATAGTGATAGAATATACTAGGGACCTCCGGACATTAGACAAGAAGAGGTTTCTCGAAACAGATCAATAGCCAAGTAAAGACGAAACCTCTCTCAAAGGTGAATAGTCTAAGGGTCTGTTTGTGTTAGCTTATGCTAAAATCACTTTAGAAGAACTATTTATTCACATATTTTTTTTAAATTAAGTTCAAACAATGTCTTCGCATATAAACATTTCCACACTAAAAGTGATTGTGATAGAAGTTGGAGCCTCCTAGCTTTTGATACAATTACTATTAGTATGAAAATTTTACCATGGATCCTATCATCCTTTAAGTTGTTTAAAAGTGATTATCATTCCTCCTCTTGGATCAAATGAAATTTTAAGCTTCAAAAGTGATTCTAAGAAAAGTTAATGCAAACGGGCCCTAAGTATCATTTACTAATCATTATTTAATTTTAAGATAAAGCCATGCCTTTCCAAAGTAAGGCTATACATGTGGAACATAGGGCAGGGATCTTCTATTAATGTTAATTTGGTTTAATAAGTGGGCAGGTAATTTCCCCCTTATTGTTCACATTACTAACACCTTACAATTCCCACACATTTGCTCCAACTCAATATAAGCCAACTCTGACAGTCGGACAAAAACAAAAAAAAAAACAAAAAATGTAAGCCTACTGGATCATCAAATCCCAACCAACTGGAGCTAGCCCAGTTGGTGGGATCGGAGGAGTGGGGTTTGAGATAGTTGGTCTCTATTTTGAGATCCATACTTGCATCTTGCAAATATGACTGTTGTAATTGATATTCTGATGTTGTATAAAAAAAAATTAAAAATAAAAATAAAAATCCTCATCAAATCTCATTTCTAAACAATGGCATTTGGATAAAATCTCTCCTTAATCCTCAATGGGCCGGCCAGCAATAATTGGAGGACTGATCCGAGATCAAAAAGGGTTCTTCTTCTTAATGGGCCGGTTTTGCTAGCAATATTGCATGGAACCTCATCCAATATTGTACCAGAACTCATGTGGCAATTAGAATCGAGCTTCAACAATATCAAAATACATACAACCCACATCAAGAGAGAAAGCGCATCACAAAGTAGCAGTTATTTTTATTAATTTCGGTATTTTGTCTATAAGAAAATCCATTTGGCTTATGAGCTACATATCGGAGGGTAGTTCGGCGTTTCTATTTTCTTATACCCTCCCCATCTTGATAAAGTAATATTCGAAATCAAATCTCTAACACAACACTTTTTCAGAGCTCCTTCAATGCAAATTGCTGCTAATCTAATAATACACGTCTTTTGGTTTGTTCCCCAAATGAAAAGAAAAGAAAAGAACAAACAAAAACTAAACTAAACAGAGAAATTAAGATTAAATCACAAGGATATATATACATATAGCCTAGTCTAGATTGAAGAAGGAAGCCACTCGTTTCAGCAAGGCCACAGCCTTGTCACAATTGGGATTAAACAAATGAAACACATGCTCTTCTCCTTCTGTCTCCACAATCTCCACCTCTCCACCCCACTCACTCTTCCTCAAAGTCTCATAATAAAACAAACCCCTCTCTCTCAACCCATCCTTTTCAGCAACACAAACAAGCACTCTCCTGCACCCCAATCTCCACAAGCTCGAATCCACCGCCGGATTAATTCTCCGGTCATCGGACCCCGTCGTTGTAGGACACACAAAAACCCAATACTTATCCACATTAATCACCTTCTCATCACCATCACCACAGTAACTTACAAAATTCTTCCCAAAATAAGGTTGAACCAAACACACCCCTAAAACCTTCATGCTGCCCAACCCTTCAATCCCAGCTCTCATAGCCATGTTGTGAGCAATATTGCCACCGGCACTATCTCCGGCGAGAAAAACTCGCCGGAAATCAGCATGGTCATTTAACCATGCTTCATTACCTTGTTGTCCATTATTAGAATGTGAAGCTACCCATTTAAGTGCAGCCCATGAATCTTCATATGCTATTGGGACATGGTGTTCCGGGGCTAATCTGTAATCAACAGAAACAGCAACAATGTTAGCTTCTGATACTAAAGAAGTGAGATAATTATGGTATGTGGGACAAAAGGGTGAGCCTATGACAAAGCCTCCTCCATGGAAATAGATTAAGAGAGGGAGCTTTTGGTTTGGTTTTATGGTGTTTGGGATGAAGAGACGTGCTGAAATTCCAGTTCCTGGGGAAATTGTGATGTCTTTGGAGGAATTGGGTGATGGTGGGATTTTGTCTGTGCCAAAGAATCTCTCAACTCGGCCATCTGTGTATGCGCGGAAATATGGTGGAAAATCAAGTGCTATTTCACTTGTGATTGTTTCCATTGGTGAAGAAACAGGGATTATATATGGTGGCGATGACGATGATGAATTAAAAAACGAGGCAGAGCAAGAGACACAGAGAGAGAGGGGGTGTATTTTAATTCTATACTCTCTAATTTTAGGCTTTTGGTTGTTTTGCAAGTCAATTCAAGTCGTCTGCAACATGTGTCAAAAGTTTGGCTTGCTGTCGGCGTGCTAGGTGGTGCGATTTTATTATTATTTTTTTTAACAGGAGTCCGGCCAGCTTACGCGTACCTCGGCCAATCCCAGGGTTCTGAAATTAATGATCGAATAAGCCTCTAGTGGCCCCAAGAGTTTAGCACAAGTCGAACTTAGAACCTCTGCTTCTTGAGGCGTAGTCCCTTGTCGACTGAGCTACCCTAGGGATTAGGTGGTGCAATATTATCATATTATTTGTATGAAAGTATTAAAAATATAATAAAATATGACTAGAATTCTATAAAAGTTTTTTCATAATTGATGTCTTGAAACAAAATTATTTTATAACTGATCTTCTATAAAAATAAATATTTTCACATTTAGCCTTGTTAACTTAGTCAACTATCACATATCAATGTCTCATTGAATATCATGTCATTTAAAATAGTAGTTTTTAATTTCGTATTGACACACTGTAGTTAACTGGATCAATAAAGTCAGATAAGAAAAAAAAAATTTGCTGAAGGTCAACTGTAAAATGATTTTGTTTTAGGAGATCAATTATATAAAAAACTCTAGAATTTACTCTCAATGGAAAAAATTTATTTTTCCTTTAACTTCATTTTTTTTTTGGGAAAAATACATTTTGCTCCCCTTATTAAGGGCCAAAAACACTTTGCACCCCTACACTTTAAAAGTGAACAATTGAACTCCTGCACTTTTAAAATTTGGCATAGGGGCTTACGGTGTTAAATTATATTGTGATTTTACCAATATACTCTTTGATTTAAAAAAATAAATAAATAATTGAGGAAAGTTGTAAATTGTAATCACGGATTGCCTATTTGCCTATTGACTTGTTTTCTTCTTGAATCAGATTCTCTCTCTACGTTTCTTCAATGGATGCTTGATCTTTGTCTCTATACTAGTCAATGAGTTAGGGTTTTTGGATAGAATGGTGTCGGGTCCCCGAGGGGTTCTATGCTTCGACCCGGTTTCTGTAGCTTGCCGTCGACTCCTACCTGTGTTCCAACTCGATCCGGGGTAGGGTACCTGGATTTCTATGACAAGAGTTGTGAGGAGGAACCAGCGTTGGAGAGGGTTGAGTCAAGGAGAGACTTGCGTGCAAAGATGTTCGAGAAATTGAGCAAGGAGAACTCGCTGGATCGGGCTCACCCGACAACCTCTTCGGGTCAAACACCTAATGTTGGGTGGGTTTCAGAGCTGGTAAAGTGAAGCTGGTCAATTGGTTCTTGTAATTGTTGGTTTATTTTGGATTTAATTTGGTGGGTTATGTTTCTGGTTCCAGAAGCGACAAAGTGAAGATTCTCTATGTATATATTTAGCAGTAAATTAGATGGGAGATGGGTGAAGAGAAGAATCTCTTTCATGGGGGGGAATTTTCCTTAGAAAGTTCAGAAGAAACTTGACCTATTTAAAAAGGCAAAAAATAGATATAAAGACTATTGTGTATATATATAGATCTGGTGGCGGGGCTACTGAAGAATTGGTAGCAGAAGATGGATTATTCCCTTTCTTTTTTGATTTTATTTTATATGATTATATCCAATTTATTAATCCTGTTTTAAAAATTTCTGAGCTATATAAGAAGAAAATTTCTAGCCTAGAATGGCGATGACCGGTGACAGGAAATTTCTGGTGATTACTTTGTTGTTCCGGCAAATTGGTTTTGGGCATTGAAAAATGGAACACAGACATGGGTGTTGCGGTAGGGTAGATAATAATAAGGGCATTTCCATCATTTTATAGGCAAAATATAGTCATTCCGTAAAAAATATAGACGGTCAACTAACAGATGAGACCAATCTGTCAAATTTTGAAAGTGTAGGGGTTCAAATGTTCACTTTTAAAGTGCAGGGGTGCAAAGTGTTTTTGGCCCTTTATACAGGGGTGCAAAGTGTAACATGCTGAATTTTCCGAAAGTCGGTATAAAGCTTATAAATAATTATGGAATGCATATTTTGAAAAACCGACAGTTGGATTAGACACTCATATTATGGGTATCACGTCTGCCAAAAATCACAATGATCTAATATCAGCATCTCAAAATACAGACTGTGAAAAATTCTGACCGCTGAAATTTGTCTTAATTTTTATCTAACAAACCAATCGTTGAATCACCATGATTTTTGGTATGCATGGCATTTATATGCATTATTTCTAACCCTATGATTAGTTTTTTAAAATATACATCTAAAAATTACCTATGAACTACTTTCCAAAAATCAGCATGTGTAGATAAGAACACTTCTGAAATTAGCATGCAAAATATTATACGCGACTCACAAATTGTGAGCCAATTCCTTGAGTTTGAATTTGGGTCCCACCTCTTTGATAAAAATATAGTAATAATAATTAGGGTCCTCTTGTCCCTTATTGGATGTGTGAGTGGGTTGTCTTCATCGACTATAAATCATAGTTATCTGAGCCGGACCAGACATCAATCCGGACAAGAGGCCCTGTGGTCGGGTCACTGGTTCAACCACCGAGTCAATGGTCGGACCGCTTAATTATAAAATATATATTATTTTAAATATATTTGAGATTTTTACAAGTATATGAATGTAATAAGGTTATATTTTATATATTGCATTATAATAAAAACAAGTAAAACATTGCCCAGTGGTTAAAGCTCCCATCTTCTTTCTTTTAAAAATGTTAGGAGTTCAAACCTCAAGGAATGCAACTTTTAATTTTAAAAAAATTTAATTATTAATTGACCCGTTCAACCGGTCAGACCGGCCGGTTCGCACCTATTCAAGGCGGGTCACACCGGGTCAATTGCTTATCCGGTCCAATTATCAACCCAGACCAGTTAGGGGTCCGGTTCACCATTCTGACCTGCCGGGCCGGTCCGGGTCTGATAACTATGCTATAAATAGATTTTAAGGCTACCCTAGAAATTTTTCCCTCTCTGCCAAAGAACTGTAACCCCAAACTAGTCCAAAAAAGGCTATCCTATATATATATATATATATATATATATATTTTTTTTTTTTTAGCTACCCTAGAATTTAAGGTACCATTTTTTGGACTAGTTTGGGGTTAAAGTTCTTTGGTAGGGAAAGAAAAATGTAGATGATCCAAGAGATCGAGTTAGTCCAGTTGGTAGGAGGAGAGTCACTCTATCTTATCAATCAAGGTTCGATTTTCATAGGGAGCACTACAGGTATTAATTCCTGAATGCACTAAGTCGGTGTGGGGAAGTGCGCCCTTAAAATTGCTCGGCAAAGGATTTAGTCGAGGTGCGCGCAAACTGATCCGGACACCCTGACCGATAAACCTAAAAAAAGGAAAAAATAAATAAAGAAAAAAAAAAGTAGATGGGGAAGTAGAGAGTAGACGCATTTACACATACTTTAGGATGGCATGGGAAGTATAAAAGATAATTTAAACATTAAATCACGCCGACCATCTAATTGGAATATATGTTCTTTTCAATTTATTGTTAGAAGTCTGGCCAATGTTAAATTTATTTGATTAAAATCAAATAAACCAAAATAGATAAAATCACTCAAATGAGTTGAATTTTAGATGAGAAAGTGCAATCAATGTAACCGGAACTAATGGGTTCCAATTGTTTTTAGGATTTAATTTTGATATAAATGGAAAGCCTTCAAGTTTTTATTTAAAACTCACAAGAAAATAGTATTCTTTAATTAATAGCTATTCCTTATTTGATGTAGAAATTGAAGCAACCATAAATACCACATCAATACACCCTTTTAAACATAAATGCTAGATTTTTGTTATGTTTTATGTCACTTTTTTCCTTTTTTTGGAGTTATTGATTGGTTATTATTATGGAGGGGAGTAGCAAATGGGTCAAAAAACTCATCCATGAGAAATAAAACTCAAAAATTCTTCCACAAAAGGAAAGATATGAACCACTGAACCAAAGCTTATGTTTCCCGGCCCCTCAACAATACAATCATGTCAGCTACTATAAGTGATTGTGTAATATGACATTGTTATGTTAGTTACTACCTAGTTATCAGGGTCTGGCAATATTTATTTATTTTTTTTTTAAAAAAAGGATATAAATGGTGGTTAGAGTAGCTGCCCTTTAAAATTAAAAAGTGTACTTTAATGACATATATGATACGCATAACAACTCTATATTAATTAATTATCAGCTTAAGTAATCAAATAACGTGATCGCTTATTAATTATATCTCCTAAACATGGTTTTCACTGCATTAGTTGAGAAAATCACTGCTCATTATTTACTGCATTTCTCATATATTTAAAGACCAATCAAATTAATTAACTAAAAGTAGAATTAATCAATTCTTCTTTTCTTTTCTTTTTGATAAAAAAAGTAATGATCAAGTACAAGAAAGTATGTCTAATGTGAATGCATAAATAGTTGTTGCTCAAAATTGGGAATGTATTATTTTACTAGTCCATCATTAATGTCGGGTGTTGGTCCAAAAGCAAATATAATTATTGAAGTATGCAACTAGCCCTTTTGCAATGTCTCTAATTTCGCGTTTAGCGTAGCTTTCTACAACAGGAAGTCCATTTTGAAAAAATCATTCTTGAAATGGATTTTCAATAAGTCATTTTAGATTTAAAAATATATATAAAAATAAATAAATAAATAAAGAAAATGTTTGGCGAGCACATGAGTTAAAAGTCATTTTGTATTAAAAAGTTGGAAAATATGTTTGGCGGTAACATTGTAGAAGTCCTTTCGCTACCAAAGTATCTTTTTTTGTTGACAATATTGCCCTTTATATTAATTATATTATTGTATCGCTATAATTTTTTTGCATTTTTTATTAAAAATATATATTTCATATTAATAAAACATTTTTAAAGTTTTTGTTCAACTTAATATTTAACTAACATAATTGCAGTCACTCGGGGGATTAGTCGAGGTACGCGTAAGCTGGCCCGGACACCCTTGTCATCAAATATATATATATATAACTAACATAACGCACGTGGAAGAAATATATAACTTAATGATGAATTTCACAAAATATAAATCTCACAAAAAAAACATTAAAAATAGTACAAAAGATGATGAATTTCACAAAATATAAATCTCACAAAAAACCATTAAAAATAGTACAAAAGATATATATATATATATATATATATATCATGTGTCAATATCTTGATCTACAATGAGTATATTATAAGGTGCACTTGTACAGGATTAATTGTAAAATAAATTTTAAAAAATCAGCTGGTGAATTAGATATCCTTCTTATACATATCGTGCATGTCATAAATCATAATAATCTAATGGTCAGTTTTCGATAAATCTTACAATGAAAAATTGTGACATTTTTTATTCTTTAAAATGTCACTATTTTTTTCATAGTCGAATGACTGTGATTTTTGGCATGCATGACATGCATAAGAAAGATATCTAATCCAACGGCCTAATTTTTCACTATTTATTTTGCAATTGATCTTATCCCAATCATTTTATATAATTTTGTATAAAATATATATCGTATTATAATAATAGACTCTAACTTGATCTATATATCTTATCTATTTCTATATATATAGATTGATAATTACTTGCAAGATATACAGGTGAAACTTGGTTCGTGGGAATGAATTTTAGGTGATCATGCATTTTCATACAACATAATCAAGAAACCTAGCTATGGTATAGTGGGCATCCGGAGGGTGAAGATTCCAATTGGATAGCTAGTGGACGTTCCAATTCATCGAATTTCACGTGAAATTCAATGGCTGCAAGTTTCACGTGTACACGTGAAACTTGCAGCCATTGAATTAATAATAATTCAAAGTATGCAAATCCAAGAATAGGTACATTGTGGATTTGTGGGTCGCAAGTGGTGGACCCATGGTGAGAGAATTTTGGGGGTAAGGCCCATGAAAGAACGAGGAAGAGGGAGGGGACACACACGTTCGTAATGCATATGTGTGGACACGTGCAATGCACAAACAACTTAAAATGGGCACCACGATGGCGTCCTTTGTAAGAATCACTGCAAATTTTGAAGATTACACATTTCCTATGACTATTTATTTGAGAGATAGTATCCTCTTACAATAACCTTATAAAAATTTTGCAGTGATTTAGTTTTGGGGTCCCTCTGGCCCAACACAAAGTGGGCTTAAGCCCATACAAGTGTTTTTCAAACCCAAACTATTGGGGCCAGTCAGCATTTCTAGCCCTAACAGCCCTCGTATCAGCCATATGGACCATTGAACCAGTTTACTTTCTTAAGCAAAACAGAGGAATGTGGTGACTGGTAACAGCCCTTACATGCATTTCTACCCCTTATTTTGAACCCAACTTGAGTTTAAATATTTCACTACCTTAGGTACCGTCTGGATGAACTTTTTAAAAATACTTTTTTACTTTTTTACTTCCCTAAAAAGTAAGGCACCGATTGGATTTATTTTTTATAAGTATTTATTTGCTTTTTAAAAAATTTGTAATATGTAATTCCTTAGAGAAATTTTAAAAAAGCAAATAAGTACTTATAAAAAACAAATTCAAATGGTGCCTAAATTAAATACTACAAATTTAAAAACCCACAAAGTGGGCTTGAGCCCTTGTATGTGTTTTTAAAAGTACTTTTTTACATTTTTGCTAAGAAATTAAATACTGCAATTTTTTTTAAAAAGCAAATCCAAATGGTGCCTTAATGTAACCCAAAAATCAATGTAAGCCAACTCGATCATCAAATCCCAACTAACTGGAACTAGCCCAGTTGGTAGGAGGAGTGGAATTTGAGATAGATGGTCTCTATTTTGAGATCCATACTTGCATCGTGCAAATACGATTGTTGTAATTGATATTTTGATGTTGTATTAAAAAAAAACATCAAATCTCATTTTTAAACAATGGCATTTGGATAATTTCTCTCCTTAATCCTTAATCCTTAATCCTGGGCCAGCCAGCATTAATTGGAGGACTGATCCGGGATTAAAAAGGGTTCTTCTTCTTAATTGGCCGGTTTTGCAAGCAATATTGCATGGAACCTCATCCAATATTGTACCAGACTACCAGAACTCATATGGCAATTAGAATCAAGCTTCAGCAACTAGCTGTTCAAATACATGCAACCCACATCAAGATAGAAAGCCCATCATAAAGTAGCATCTATTTTATATGCAATTTTTTTTTTTTTTTAAAGCAAATAAGTACTTTTAAAAAGCAAATCCAAACAGTGCCTCAATTAACCCAAAACCCGTCTGGGATCTCAATTATCTTACTTTCAAACCCACTCTAAATAAGGGTAGTGCGAGACAAATCATCTAATTAACTCAACTCGCTGTCATCCCTAGTGACAATTTACAGGTATTTTAATAGATTTTGATTCTTCGTACTAACAAGTGAGGTTGATTAGTTTGAATGATCGAATCTCAGTCCAAACTCAATTAAAATAGATTGTGTCTGAATTGGACCTTGTCATTTGGATGTCCAAACATCGGCTTTAGGTAATTCCTGTTGCATTTTTTAAGGGTGTGGATAAATTGTCCAAGTTCTAAGGCGTTTAAAATAAAAGCTTTAGTTAATTGTAATGAGTAGAGGGCCCACCCTCATTCACACAGGGAGTATGGAGATTTCGGTCTTGTTTGGGTGGGACTTATGCTTATACTTTTATGTGCTTTCTAAAAAATTTACATTTTGATCCCCAAAACTTAGGGCTGCAAATGAACCGAACCGCTCGCGAACGGCTCGCAAACGCGTTCGATAAGGATTCGGTTCGAGTTCGTTTATTTAGTAAGCAAACTAAGTCCAAGCATTAAATTTAGGCTCGTTTAATATTAAACCAAGCTCAAGCACACCTAGGCTCGGCTTGTTTGTATTCGTGAACAAGCTTGTTAGTAGGCTCGTGAACATGCTCATTAAAAACTTGTGTTTAAACTCATAAAAAAATTATAATTTAGGCTTGAATAAGCTCAACATATTCATGACTTTATTTTTTTGGGCTTGAATTTTTTTTTTCCAATATAAACCAAATATATAGAAGTCATTCTTTAAGCTTTCTACATTAATTTTTAACTTTCCATCATTGTGATTTAAGATTGCAAATTAATCAAGCCGTTCATGAATAGTTCGCGAACAAACTCGATAATAAACAAGATAAACTCAAACATACCAAAGCTCAGCTCGTTTAACTTAGGCTCGAACTTAAATAATCAAGCTTTTGACCTAGCCAAGCTTGAGCAACCCAAAGCTCAGCTTGGCTCGGCTCGGCTCGTCTCGTCTCGTCTCGTTTGCAGCCCTACCCGAACTATTACCCATTTTCACATTACCCCTCCTATGGTTTCGATTGCATCAATGTGCCTTTTAAAGTATTAGATTGTATCAAATTACCCCATTCTGTTAGTTAGCCATTTGTTTCTTTGACTAAAAAGTGATGTTAGACGTACGACTAGAGTATTTATCATAAACTGCTAATATGTCAATAAGCATATCGGTAAAGTTTCTTTATTTTTCTCAATATATTTTAATTTTTATGAATTATTCTCTCAATACAGTAAATAAAATTCATAATAAATAAAATATATTGAGAAATATCATGAAATTTCACCAATATACATGTAGACCTATTAGCAATTTAGGATAAAAAATGTATATAAAAAATAAAAATAAGCCTAACACCATTTTTCAATAAAAAAACAAATGGCTAACTAACATAATGAGATAATTTGATATAATCTAATAGTTTAGGTAGCACATTGATGCAATCAAAATCACATGGGATAACTTAAAAATGGGTAGTAGTTCAAGGCAAAGTGTATTTCCCCTTTTAAAAATGTATAATCTCATTCGATCTAGTGAAAAAATTTCTTTTTACA
The DNA here is from genome assembly GCA_017140935.1 of Hamamelis virginiana. Taxonomy (NCBI): domain Eukaryota; kingdom Viridiplantae; phylum Streptophyta; class Magnoliopsida; order Saxifragales; family Hamamelidaceae; genus Hamamelis; species Hamamelis virginiana. The sequence goes on from JAESVK010000954.1 coordinate 19,114, forward strand.
TTTAGATGCTTTTCTAAGAAGCCAGTTGTCACCCACTTAAAAAAAAAACCCCTTAAGTGCTTTTATGAGAAGCAGGTAAGAACATGCTATTTTTTTTTAAAAAAAAAAGTACTTTTAGATGTGTTGGAACTCATGCACAAAATTTACATTTATAATATAGAGTAGATAAATATTACCTCAAATAATATTATATATTACTGTAAAAAGTGAAGATCGGCATGTTTGAGGCGCAGACTAGGTCGCTCTCTTTAAGATGTTTTGCACCACTACGGATTATATCCGATGCAGTAGTTTACAAACACGCCGCCTCCAAGATATAACAGCTCAGTCACTCATTATTATCTTCTCAAAGTCTGCACAACTATGAGAAGATGAAAGCTCCACACAACACCTTACTTTGCCCAATAAACTCACGAAATAAACTCAAGAATAAACATAAACTCAAGAATAAACTCACAACACCCTAGGAAATGAAAAGAGATCGAGGAAGGATGAGTGTGGGTGTGTCAAAGGCTTAGAGTAACCGTCTATATATAGGTATAGGAATTTGTAACTCATGTTGTGGAAGATGGAAGCTCCACACAACACCTTACTTTGCCCAATAAACTCAAGAATAAACATAAACTCAAGATTAACTCACAACACCCTAGGAAAAGAAAAGAGAGGAAGGATGAGTGTGGGTGTGTCAAAGGCTTAGAGTAACCGTCTATATATAGGTATAGGAATTTGTAACTCATGTTGTGGAATAAATATTCTCCCGTAATATCAAATAGTGGTTATGCATGTTACTCCAAAAAAAAAAAAAAAATTAAATCGGAATATGACCGTTGAGTGTTGAATTATAATAAAAGTTTGACCATCACAATAATTCTCAACAGATTATAACCCCCATGATATAAAGTATAAGTTTTTTATTAAAATATCCAACAATCCCCCACTTATTTTAATAAATAAAAAAAAAACTCAATAAAACTTATAACAACCTTTGGGCAAAGTTAGAATAACATGCATAATGAAAGTGGCATTGACTTAAAATCTTCACTTAATATTTCAGTAAATCTAGTATTAGAGTCAGGGTGGACTAAGCCTTGAAAGTAAGACTGCTTAAGGATACTAGAATTACGTCATGCACATATCATTCAAAGTGTCCTTATACGAGCTTCAAAAGCCAGCACATTATGGTCATGTGTTTTATCCCGATTTTCATAAGCGCTCTAGAAAATTAGCCCAATTCTCATAGGAAGCGACCTCACTTCCACGCTTATATAGGTGAGTCTATCAAGGATGCTCCCGTAACTCTAACATC
>JAESVK010000954.1:20519-59646 GCA_017140935.1 Hamamelis virginiana
TTTTTTTTTTTTTACAACAATTCCTTAATATCGTAATCTTTTTTGCTATTACTCTAGATTCTAGATCGTATATACCGTATTTGTCTATTTATGTTCCTTAAGTAGATTATCTTGAGCCACGCATACATTGCGTTGGGCTAAGCGAAAAAAAAAAAACGATTTCGAAAACTAGTCGATGATGACCCTCCATGGATTCGCCTATATAAGCCGCGGCTAAAGTTGCAAAAATAAGAGCTTGAATACCACTTGTAAATAATCCAAGGAACATGACAGGTATGGGAACCACTGAAGGTACTAAAGAAACATGAACAACAACTACTAATTCATCAGCTAATATATTCCTGAAAAGTCGAAAACTAAGTGATAAAAGTTTTGTGAAATCTTCTAAGATGTTAATAGGTAAAAGGATTGGAGTGGGTTGAATGTATTTACCGAAATAACCTAATCCATATTTGGTAAGACCCGCATAAAAATATTAAGGGTTATAAAACTCATTAAGAGATTAAAAAATAATCTCAACCTCTAAATCATTACAGGATGACATACACTACACCATAGGAATGAATAATTAGTCTTTTAAGACTTTCATTGTATATGTCCATTCAAACCACTATATGATTCGTTTTTTCCTGAACCTAGTTCTTGGGATCTCCAGTCCCTAAGCAGGGTATCCTCATAGGCGATTTAATTTCTTTGGGCTTAAGTCTCATCCCTCTCGATGCAATTTAGATCTTTTATCATCTTATCTCACATAATACAATCTCATAGTACTGTATCTTAATATCTGAATTAATTATGTACCATGCCAACTGCAGCAGTACTATCATAATATATCAACACATTGATATATTAAAAAATAAATCTCACAACCAATTTTGCTAGCTTATTCACTGAAAAATCAGTGGTAAATATATAATACCGCACGAATTGAAATTTCAATCATCACCATAGCCCTGAGTATAGTGGATATCTCATTCACAAATAAATATTTATAGAGCATCGATTCTCTAATCATTTTGGACAATTCCAAAGCAATCTCTAATCATCTTAAATTATGCCAAGGCAATTCACCGTCATAACATCTTGGATAATAACAAGGTAACACATCATAATTCACAATCACGTGTAATTTAAAGAAATTTAGTCACATATAAGCAATAAAACATGTAAACAAGACATATATGTGACATGTGAATATTTATTAACATATTCCAAAAAATAAACAATGTCTACCAAAGCAAAATATTTGAACTCATCTCAGTTGCTTCATAATTTCCATAAGTTACCACTAAGTCAAAATATTTGTGGTATCATAAAAAATATTCTCACAATTCAAAATATTAAATTTCACGTAACCCCCACTATCAATAATATTCTCAAATAATTCCATTGAATTGTAACCTAACTCCAACAGCCACAAAAATAATAATTTAACGGCTATAAAATTAATTATAGGAGGGTTACAAATAAAATTGATGACAACCTTCATTTAAACTCATTCACATCAAGTTCATACAATTGATTACTCTAGATTTATGTGGGAAAAATAGTCTTCAAAAATAAACATAGCCCCTACATTAAATCAAATAACATCAAGTGAAATTAACTCCAATTATAAATATTTTTAACCATATAAATTCTCAAACCTTTATCCATATTAAAGCACATATCATCAAATTGTTACAGAGCCAAGTCTACTAAGTAATTATTTTACATGCATTATCTTGTCAACCTTGGAAGAACAAACTCACTCTGTGCAATAGAACTTGAACCAAGAAATGTGCTCATTCCTCTTGATAAAATTATTGTAAAAATCAATAAGAAGCAAGTATATGATTAGAAAATAACATGGTGTGGTTACTTTAATTCTCTAGAGAATATGTAAGAAGAATAAATGCTTTAGGTAACATTCACACAAATCATTGTCATTGAAATCTAGCATTTATAATTGTATTAATTTGTAATGGTTATGAATAATCAAATATCATAAATTAGCATTCTAAAAAATTTACCTTGAAGAGAGAACCCAAGCCTCCATGTTATTGCCACCATAATGGAAAATGAGGACAAAAGATTCAAGTTGGCCAGTCTATAATTTTATGACCTTATTGGAAAACTAAAGTCCATAATCAAAGTATATATAAATGCTCGCTTCCAGAACCTATAATTTCAGGAGGTCCTAAAAAGAAATTATACAAACACAATCTCAAACCCACAACATCACTATATCAAATTTAATTAAGAACATATTCTATACATGGCAAATATCATGAACAAAAATTTAAGTCTCCATAACAAATCACTATTGTCAAACTCGGACCGGACCGGCCGGTTCAACCGGGAACTGGGTGGTTCAACCCACTAAAACCCAGTCTTAATGAAAATCGACCTATTTAGTAAAAATCTTTTAACCCGATGATTGAACCGGTCAACCCGGTGAGAAGAACCAGTCGTGTTTTGGTCATTTTAATTTTTTTTTTTTTTTTTTTTAAAAAAGGGTGCTAAAATGACTAAAATAGCGCAATCTTTTTAAAGTCTCTTAAAGCAAAGAAGGCTAAAAAGGCAAATTAGTCTAAAAAAATCCCAAATAGCAAAAAAAAGCCCAAACACCTAATTTAATAATACAATATTCTTATATTGCATTTTAAAAAATATATATAATAAAGATTGATCAATAGTAATTTTCAATTTTCAATTTTGATCACTGCACATGCATTTAAATATATGAATTGATTGTACAAACATTTAAAAAAAAATTATATTTTGAATCTTTTACAACTTTTATTCTAATAAATAAATAAATAATACATTTATGACGTCACGGTTCAACCCGATTGATCCGACGGTTGAACTGGTTGACCCTTAATCCAGTCACTTGTTCGGTTCGATAAACGGTCTGAATTTTAAAACATTGTAACAAACATGATTAGATAAATATAAGTAAACATTATAATGTCTTATCATGATTGTTGAAAAAAATGGTCTATAACTAGCCCATTATGAAGATTTCAAAAAGATCTATATAGAGGAGAATGCCAAGCTTAAAATACAAACAACCGAAAAATACAAGAAGAATAACTATCCTACATCCTTTTGAATATCAAATAATGTCTTACATATGTATACCCCAGCTGCCATCTTGTGCATTCTAAATATACGTAGGAATTTGATTTTATAATTCTAATAAATATATGACAGGGAAGCATATATAGTTAAAGGAAAAAACAAATCAATTAAGCTACTGTTCTAGGCTATTTACTGTCACTGTAAAAAACCAAAATATTTGTGTAAGTTGGATTGATTCAATTTCATAGGTGTACCAACTCTCTTTAAAAAAAATTGCTTCTGACTTTTGGCCCATCATTTCACAAATCCTATCAAAACCAGGGACGAAACCAAGAATTTAGGTCAGGTGAAGCAAATTTTAGATAGTTGTTAATTTTTATCCTTATTAAAAAAAATTGAAAGGCATTTTATTAAAAAAATTTCTTTTACGGTGTTAGTGTTAGTTTGAAGCATGAAGTATAAAAAATAACAAAAAACTATAATCCATTGATATTCAATAAATATGTTTCAATTCAATACATTTACAATTGTCCTCGACGAGGCCTCATCCTTTGAAAGTGTTGTATGATGGCTTCATTAATTCACTAACATCAATATTAATCAACAATTCAATATCAATATGGCAATCTAACATATAAATTTTAATCCACTAAAAGTTTAAATGAATACTTCATAAGTCATTACCAATTTCAGATTAAAGGGAGAAAAAAAAAAATTTGGGGGCAATCTCTCTTACTTTGTTTGCTCATGGTTGCTTGTTTTGGGTTGTGCCTTTGAGCCAATACAACTTGGAAGTTGATGAACTTAGCAAAGAGCAATTTCTGAGAGTGAGAGAGAAAAAAAAATTACTTTTGAATCTATGCTTTAGTCTTGAAAAATTGAAATAAATTATGTGAATTAAATTTCAAGTCATCAACTCATAATGGGTGTTATGTGTCTAAATTAAGAACTATATATCCAATAAACTACATTCTAAAATGTTTAATGAATAAGCCAAAGATTGGTATTAATTAAACCATTTTTTTCCTTACATTTTTATTTTTTATTTAGAAACATTCAAACCCTAACTTAGTGTTTGCTTAATGCTTATAACACTGAGGGGAGAGAGAGAGAGAGAGAGAGAGAGAGAGAGAGAGAGAGCTTACCATGAAGAGAGGTCCGGAGTAGTGGAGTCTGGACGTCTATGGGGACCATGGGATGAAGCTGTGAGGGAGGGAGAGAGAGGTTTGGATTGTTTGGGGGGATTTTGGGGATTGGGGTTAGGGTTAGACAGAGAGTGGGGTTAGAGACTTAGAGTTAGAGAGAAAGAGTCACTAAGTCAGGAAGTCAAAGTTATAAAGTAAAAAAAAAAATTGAGTGAAAAGTTAAAGTATAAAAAAATTTTGAGTGGGAAGTTAAAGGGAATGAGGTTAGAAAGTCAAAGAACCAGAAAGTTAGAAAGTTAAAAGTATAAAAATATATATATATACATATATATATTTGAAAAGTTTAGGTGTGATGTTGAGTGGGAAGTCAAATGGAGTGGGGTTAGAAAGTTAGAGTCAAAAAATTAGAAACTTAAAGTATCAAAAAAATAAAAAATAAAAAATATGGAAAAGTTCAGGTGTGGCAACCGCCACACCTGAATGTACACTAGGTCCGTCCCTAATCAAAACTATGTTATAATTACATTATTTTTCTTCATGGCGAAACGTCTTAAAATTGTTGAAACTCATGCACAAAAATTACCTCTATAATATATAATAGATAAATATTACCTCAAATAATATTATGTACTATTGTAAATAGTGAAGATCGGCAGGGTTGAGGCGCGGACTAGGTTGCTCTCTTTAAGATATTTTGCGCCATTACGGATTATATTTGATGCAGTGGTTTACAAGCACGCCGCCTCCAGGATATAACAGCCCAGCCACTCACTGTTATCTTCTCAAAGTTTGCACAACTATGAGAAGATGGAAGCTCCAAACAACACCTACTTTGCCCAATAAACTCACAAAATAAACTCAAGAATAAACATAAACTCAAGAATAAACTCACAACACCCTAGAAAAAAAAAAGGAGAGGAAGGATGAGTGTGGGTGTGTCATAGGCTTACAGTTACCCTCTATATATAGGTATAGGACTTTGTAACTCATGCTATGGAATAAATATTCTCTCATAGTATCAAATAGTGGTTATGTATGTTACTCCAAAAAAAAAAAGAAAAAAAAGAAGAGGAATATGACTGTTGAGTGTTGAATTATAATAAAAGTTTGACAATCACAATAATTCTCTACAAATTATAACCCCCATGATATAAATTATAAGTTTTTTATTAAAATATCCAACAAGATGTTTATGTTCAGTGTTCAAACAGGTCGAATATTCTCACCTCCCAACCAAGAATAAGATTTTCTCTAGAGCTTTGGGCTCTGCCATGATTTTGAAGCAAATACAAAGGTTACCAAGAAAATCTTAGATTTAAGAACTGTACCACCCCAATTAAGCCCAGCAATGTCAACTAGTCCATGATCATTCAAAGAGCTTCTATTTGGGTTTAGTCCATGATCATTCAAGGAGCTTCTATTTGGGTTAAATTTCGCTTAGGGGTATTTGACAAATATGATGATATGACTGACTAAAATTGAATTTGAGCGATTTTATTTGATTATTATTTGGTAAATCTCTTTTATATAAATTACTTTGGTCTTATACAAAATATAAAATATAAATATAACTTTTATCAAACCAACTATAAATTAATTTATTTAAAAATTAAATTATAATAAAAAAGATATAATAAAAGTTTTCAAAACTCTAATCTATGCCATGAGTGTTTTTTTTTTTTTCAATATAAAATATTCTGTATCTATTTTGATAATTAAGTATGAAAATTCAATCATAAATTTCCTGTTTTCTGCCTTTCATTTTCCATACTCAATTGTTTTTTCTTGGGCAGGATTGTTTGTTTTTTTTCAGGTAACTTTCGGGCAAAGATTTAATGACAACTTGGTGCTTCCAAAACCACGAGTCCAAATATACAGAGTTTTATACGTTAGCTCTTGATATTTCCCTCCAAGCAAGAGAGCCCAAGACATTTCTCTCTCCTTCTCTCTCTCTCTCTCTCTCTCTCTCCTTATCTGCAGTTAAACAAACGCCCCCTGCTCTCTCTCTCTCTCTCTCTCTCTCCCTCTCTACCCTAGGCTCTAGCGTTGAAAAACCTCAATGGAGAGAGCAGTCTTGCTTCGCTCTCTCTCATCTTCCTCACTTGCCTGCACCAGACTCTTCTCTCGCTCCTCTCACAACCTCTCTCGCTCTCTCTCCTCTCCCTCCCGCCACTTATCCCCAATCCACACCAGACGCAACCTGGTCCGCCGCCACTGGAGATTACTCCCTACCTCATCACCATCCTCTCCACTTCACTTCAAACGACCCTTCTCTTCTCTCTCCGCACGTGCCATCGCCACACCTCCCACCCACAGCTCCTCAGGTACTCACTCTAAGGCTAAATTCAAGCTCAATAAACCCTAGTTTTCTTGTTACGTGTTGTGTGAATTAGGGTTTTTTTGATTGATTTTGTGGGTGTAGATGTTGTTGGAAGCCACGACGATGTTGCGGAAAAGCTCGGGTTCGAGAAGGTTTCAGAACAGTTTATTGATGAGTGTAAATCGAAAGCTGTGCTTTATAAACATAAGAAAACTGGCGCGGAAGTCATGTCGGTATCAAATGATGACGAGAATAAGGTTTTCGGCATTGTTCTTCGCACTCCTCCGTAAGTATAGTACCAGTGCTTGTAGTTGTTGTTAAACATCAGTGATAATCGTTTAACTCATTTTCAATTGGGTAGATTAGTGCAGCTCAGCATTTAGCGTTCTTTGTTGACGGGTTTATTGTATTATGGAATTGGGAAAATGTGTTCTCGGTGTTCTGATAGTTGGATTGGTTTGATGGTAGAAAGCTTGAATTAGTGAAGGGCATTGCTTATATTAGTGAATTTGAGTAGATACCCTTGATTCAAACAATATCATAATGCTTAATTTTCTTTGGTATTGTTGAAGAAACCACTAAAACTCTGTGCACTTTAATGGTCCCTCTGAAGCTGGAAAATAGGAAAAGGGGTTTGTCCATCAATATTAACTCTTTGATATTTGGAAGGTTCTCTTGTTTTCGATTAGGTTTATATGAAGATTAGAAATGGTTTCCAATTCTCTCTCTCAACTAATAAGATAAAAGAGAGAGGATGATATCTGTGTATGTGTGTGAGGCTTCAGAAACAGTTTCCAACAAATTTGCAGATATGATTTTCCTTGTATAGTTGTATGGATGGAAGTTATAGAAGAGTGATGAATGAATAAAGAATGCATTTATAATGGGCAAGATATAGTCATTAATTGTGTGGAGTGTAGATAGATTGCTTTCGCGGGGCTGGCCTTGAACAACTTTAGTTCGTGCTGGATGAGTTGGTCATCTTCTACATTTCTTCTATTGTCTAGTTGAGTTCTTTCCTTAGGCTCTGTTTTCTTTAAATAAAATTTTCTGAAACAATTTGCAAACTATTTTTATTAGCTTATTTCTTTAATTGCCTGTTGCTCAAGACCCCCCTGGATTCTAATTGTTTATGCAGGAAAGATTCTACTGGGATTCCTCATATATTGGAACACAGCGTGTTGTGTGGGTCAAGAAAGTATCCTCTGAAAGAACCATTCGTTGAACTATTGAAAGGGAGCTTGAACACTTTTTTGAATGCATTCACATATCCTGATAGGACTTGCTACCCAGTTGCTTCCACAAATAAAAAGGTAATGAGTTCAGAAGTTCTCAAAAATTGGAACTTTAGATGTGGTCGGTCTTGGATCTAGTTTGGAATTAATACATGGCCATTTTCTAAACAGGATTTCTATAATTTGGTCGATGTATACTTGGATGCTGTTTTCTTCCCTAAATGCGTGGAGGACTTCCAGACTTTTCAACAGGAGGGTTGGCATTATGAGCTCAACAATCCTTCAGAAGACATATCTTATAAAGGTTGAAGTTTTTTCTTTTCTTTTTTTTTTTTAAAAGTATACCCAAAGTTCAGATTTTCTTGCTACCAGTGTTGAAATATTATTTTCCTTCAGTCAATCTCTCATATTTTTTCTTGTCATATTTGTTAGTATTTTCTTCTTATGGAATTGAAATATGATTGATTAAATTATGTTTTCCTTTTCTTTCTGAATTATTATTCATTATTCTTGTTGATTTCAGGTGTTGTTTTCAATGAGATGAAAGGTGTATACTCCCAGCCTGATAATATATTAGGTCGGACTGCTCAGCAGGCAAGTTTTTCCTTCTTATATAATTATATAATTTTGCATTTGTTATACTCTGGTGATTTTTCAAAAGACATTAGCTATTTATGAGTTCCTTCATTTCCTGAGAAATGATAATGATTAGTGCAGCCTGATTTTACTTATGCTATGTGCAGAGAATTTGAGAGTGAAATGTATTTTAATTTATTGATTCCAAATGAAACATTCCAAGGAAAGAATTGTGCAGAGAATTTGAGAGTGAAATGTTATTTAATTTATTGATTTCAAATGAAAATTTTCAAGCAGTTTTCTTTCCCTTTTTTACTATTAAAAATGGAAAAAGTTTGTTTTTGTCAAAGGTCTTTTTTGGTACTTAATGCCGTTGATCATATTGTAAAACTCATGAATACCGGTGGTGTTTTTTCTTCCTCTTTTGTTGTGCTCTAAGAGGGCTGCCATAATGTCTGATTCTCTACCCAGTTGGGCAGAACTCATAGTTGGGACACTCATGCTTACACAAATTTATAAGCTGCTTATTTAAAGAACCAGATTATACCTGAATGATAAACATCTCATTTTCTTGATATATTGTGCTGATATCCCTGAATGTACTCTACATGCATATTTAGAATTTGTAACTTGTGGCGGCAACTTTTGTTTGTTGGCTCTTGCACTTAATTACCATTTAATATACACAATTTAGTGCTTTTTGGAATTTTTGGATTGAGTTACTCATTCTAAGTCATTACGTTATGGTTATGCCAAGCAATTGTGTTATTTATATATTATGGCACACTGTAATTTGTTATTGCGCGTGCTGGCAGTAGTTTAACATGTTACGTGCTAGAGGGTGCTTTGAGTCTGTGGATGACTCCACTGAAACTAGTTCCATTTCATGAAAATGCTTCTGTTATATTTTATTTTCCTTTCATAAAATCATATCAGTAAATTCAGTGGAAATTGAAAATTTGTTTAAGCAGTTGTATCCATAATTACGCATGTAACTTCTGTGCAGGCTCTTTTTCCAGACAACACCTATGGTGTCGACAGTGGAGGTGATCCAAAAGTTATTCCTAAACTCACATATGAGGAATTCAAGGTTTGTTGCATGCGCCATGTTGATTTACTTGTTCTAGTATATTAGTAGTATAATATTGATTGAGCTTTTATACCATGTATGATAGATATTGATATGAGCTTGTCTAGTGATCCATAATGGGCAACTGAGGTGATGCTGTGATATCTCAGATAAAATCATATGTTATTGTATCTAACGGCAATACATTTGGATATTAAAATTTTGATAAAGCGCATTTGCCTTGTTCTTTGGATACTAGTATATGCATGCATGAATATTAGTTTTGTGGCTGTCTATCTGGTAGTTAAAGCTAAGAAGTCATTTGGGTCTTAATCTTTCTCGGTAATTTGAATCAGCATTTTCATCTACATATTATTGGGCCTCATAGTAGTCTAGGTTGCATTTGGATGTGTTGATATTTTTCTCATTTTAAAAAACTGGAAATGACTCACTTGTTTTCATATTATTTTTTGAAACAAGAAACATGTTTGGTAGTATAAATGCTTTCCCATTTAAAAAAACTAAAAAGTCATTAAAATGTATATGGATAAGTACATTGAAATTTAACTTGTGGTAATGGATGTTGGCGGAGTTGTGGTAGTGATGGCGGTGACTTGGTGGTGGGATTGTGATGTTGCGGTATTGGCAAAGTGATAGTGGTGGCATTTGTTGTGCGAGTGATATTAAAGAAGACAGTTATGGCGGTTAGGGGGTGGTGATGGTGGGGCAACGACAGCATGTGTGGTAGGAGTTGCAGTGGTTATGGTGGTGGTGCTGTGGCAATGATAGTGATGGCATCATCGAGAATTTTGGAAAAAAAGTTTTTAACAATTTTGAAAATTTGTGAAAGGGTAAATTTTTTTATGTTTCCACAAATTTTGAAATTTATTTTCTAGAACAAAAAACGAAAAGAACTGATAAGGAGGCTTGGGCTAAAGATTGTGCTTTTGTGGAGGTGATGAGATGGTTTGGGATGATGTCTTCCCAAGTAATCTTGAGGAATCTTTATGACTGGGAAGTGGAGAGAATGGCCACATTTTTTTTAATATACTTCATTGAACGAAGATGGGGAGGGTTTAGAGGATATGATAGTGTGGAAAGGAGTTCAGGATGGGAAGTTTTAAGTGAAATCTTATCTTAAGATTCTCTATAGAGGTGAGAGAGTTCTCTTTTCTGTGCATGAGGCGTGGAAGACCCAAGGCCCTTCTAAGGTTGCCTTTTTACTTGGACGGCCATTTGGAATAAGTGTTTGACTGTTGATAATCTGGTGAGGAATTCTGTACTTCCTAGTTGGTGTATCATTTGTAAAGAAGATGTGGAGTCAGTAGATCATCCATTTTTGCATTGTAAATTGGCTAGACAACTTTGGATTTTCAGCTTTAACCTGTTTGGAAATGTTGGGTAATGCCGGATTTGGTGAAGCCGATGTTGGAAAGATGGTGGCCTAGGAAGAATAACAATTCTTCTTGGAATGTGTGGGTGTTGGTGCCCCGCATGCACGTTTGTGGAATATTTGGAAAGAGAGAAATAGGAGTTAGAGCATCCTTTTTGTAGTTTTGGGAAATAGAGTAGCTAGTCCTCTTTTCTCGTAGAAAGGGCTGAATGATTTTGAAAGCCAAATTACTTTCCATCATTTTCTAGATTCTTTAGCATTTTAGTTGTGTTTTGTTTTGTATACCTTGCTTGTACAAGGGCGTTCTGCCTTTTGTTTTCACTTAATGAAATACACTTGATATAAAAAAAAATAATGAAACATGAAAACAAACCTACCAGACATGCTTTTTAGAAATTGTCTGTGTGTGCGTGCGCGTGCGCGCTCCCAAGCGCAGGATCGTCACCAAGTAATAAATTCCAGTGAGACTGGGTGTCTAACCACATTGGATGGGATAAGACCAATCTCACACCTACTCACTCAACTTAAAAATAAATTCAAAAAGGAAATTGAAAGTAGATAATTTTAAAGAGTAATTATAGTAGGTAAAATCAACATCAAGAATACTAAGGTGTCAAGGATCCTTCCTTCATTGATTCGCAATATGCCTTTTCCATATAACTCAATTGTATTCTATTCAAAGGATATCAAGGATCCTTCCTTCATTGATTCGCAATATGCCTTTTCCATATAACTCGATTGTATTCTATTCAAAGGATAGATACAATAAGAGAATTTAACATTAAACACGCTTAAATTAATTCCAAGGTTCGTTTCTCAATTGGTTGAATTTAAATAATTTCAAATTAGTTCTCAACTTGTGGGGAATCAAAGCATACGTTGTACCTGGAGTTCAAAACGTGTCAAAGGCTTTACAATTTGAGAATTTTGCTCTAAAGATTATTCAATCAATTTAGAAAACAATTAAACATGAAAAATATTTATTTAGGAATAGGGCACATCACTTACAATGGAGGTTTTCACCTCTAACCTTAGAAAAGGATTTAGCAAGCCATGGGAGAGAGGAGATTTTTCCAGAGAAGAAGAAAATAAACTTTTATTAAACTTGCAACAAACCTCTCTTGGGTTTGAAAGAGACTATTTATATTACACCATTAGGGTTAGAGTAGAATCTACTGAAAAAGGAAAATTTTAAACATTAAAAATCCTAAAAGAAATATAAAACTGGGCTGTCTTCACGAGCTGGACCGGTCCAAATAAGTACCGGGGTGCTGAAATCTTGCTCTACATGAGTTGGACAGGTATGCCCTCTGTTTTACTTCTTTGCTCATTTTGCATCTCTTATACACTTGCTTTGACTTCATCTTTGCTTTAAGCTTCAAAAATCCACTTCAACATCTTTAGATCTTCTCTTGAACTCACATTATGTATTTTTTAAACAAAGCAATTCATTCTTTAAATGCAATCACTTGATTTTAATCTACTAACACACAATTAAACAAAGTGCATAAAATCTTATAAAAGTTGGAGTAGTCCATTGTAGAAATGCAGGTGACTTTCATTGCATTTAGTGTTTTGCAATTCAAGTTGGAGTAGTCCATTGTAGAAATTATATATATTTATATATAGATAGATATGCATGTAAGCGGTATGCTACTGTATTGGACATATATGGACTTGAGCACAGTAACTGATAATTGATATAACTATTTTTTGTTTTGTTGTATGTAATTATTAATTTGTGTTGATTTAAAAATAAATTACAGGAATTTCACCGTAAATATTACCACCCCAGCAATGCTAGGATATGGTTTTATGGAGATGATGACCCAACTGAACGCCTACGCATCTTGAGTGGTATTTTTTTCTCATTCAAATAATAAATGACATCTCAATTATCTATGAATTCCATATATATGACAGTAAATTCCCTAGTATATTTGTTCTGTCTTTGCTCTGAAATGCAAGCGTATTTTTGTACCAATGTAAATAATGCAAAGCTAGAGTTGCTGAAAAGGGATGTAACAGCAGATATGAGCTCTCAAGCCATCTATTAGAAACCGAACTAGACCAGTCATTTGAACTGTGAAAACCAACAACCAATCACATAAATGGTTTATATGAGTTGATTTTGGGAAAAATCAGTTCACATGTGAGATATTATTGAAAAGGGATACCAAATATTTGGTTTTTGGTATCTGAACATTTTAGATATTATCAGTTTCTTATCTTTAAGTGCATTAGAATATTACTTTCCTGGGGGCAATCTTTCTTCTTATTTTTCTTAAACCGTCTTTTCTTTTTTTGACATCACATAGCAGCTGAATAATCATGTGAATGTTAAACTGTTCTTCATTTCAATTTATGCAACTGATTGGGGTTTACAAATACTGATATTGGTGTTCGCCTTGATATTACTGAGAAAAGAAGGAAACTAAACGATTGATAAAGCCATACCAATTATTCATATGCAGTCTGCATTTACGTCAATTTTTTTTTCTTTTGCTAGGCATTTACATCAAATTGTTATTACTTTGATGATTTAGCTGAATGATAAGTTTAGGAATCTTGAAAATTTATATTGAACTCTAGCATCTTATGCTTCTCACTCACTCTCTCTCTCTCTCTCTCTCTCTCTCACATGTACAGAGTATCTAGATTTGTTTGATGCAAGTTCAGCTCCTAATGAATCAAGGATTGAACCACAAAATCTATTTTCGGAACCGGTGAGGATTGTTGAGAAATATCCAGCTGGTGAAGGTGGTGATTTGAAAAAGAAACACATGGTATGCCTTAATTGGTTGCTCTCTGAAAAGCCCCTAGACTTGGAAACTGAGCTTGCCATTGGGTTTTTGGATCATTTGATGTTGGGAACTCCTGCATCTCCATTGAGGAAAATCTTGCTGGAAAGTGGTTTGGGAGATGCTATCGTTGGTGGTGGGGTTGAAGATGAGCTCCTTCAACCTCAATTTAGTATTGGGTTGAAAGGTGTTTCTGAAGATGACATTCAAAAGGTAGAAGAACTAATCATGAGTACGCTTAAAAAGTTAGCAGATGAAGGTTTTCATCCTGACACTGTGGAAGCATCCATGAATACAATTGAGTTTTCCCTTAGGGAAAACAACACCGGCTCTTTCCCTCGTGGCTTATCCCTGATGCTTCGCTCCATTGTAAGATACACTTTTTTTTGTTGTTATTTCAATCTGGGTATGCTTTTTTCATTTTACTTACTTTTAAATTCTTATTTTGATGTTTATTTTATAGGGGAAATGGATATATGATATGGATCCTTTTGAGCCATTAAAATATGAGAAACCTCTGATGGCCTTAAAAGCGAGAATAGCTGAGGAAGGCTCTAAAGCTGTTTTCTCTCCTTTAATAGAGAAATTCATCTTGAACAACCCTCATTGTGTTACCATCGAAATGCAGGTGACCATTTCAGCCTAAAAACTTTCAATTCTTATGTTTATGTGATTCTTCTTTATTAAATTATTAATATATTTGAAGGCTTGAAGCAATAATTTTTTTTTTGTCAGCCTGATCCAGAGAAGGCTTCTCGTGATGAAGCATCTGAGAGAGAAATATTGGAAAAAGTTAAAGAAAGTATGACAGAAGAAGATCTTGCTGAGCTAGCTCGTGCCACGCAGGAGCTACGACTGAAGCAGGAAACTCCTGACCCACCGGAAGCTTTGAGAAGTGTACCATGCCTTTCTCTATGTGACATTCCCAAAAAACCTATACATGTGCCCACAGAGGTAATTATAATCCTACTAGCCTCGTGTTTGAGAGTTTTGTTTCCCTGTTGTTTGTAGAGCTTTACTAAGGATATAATCATTACTCATAGGTTGGAGATATCAATGGAGTAAAATTTTTGAGGCACGACCTCTTCACAAATGATGTTCTTTACACTGAAGTTGTCTTCAACATGAGTTCAGTGAAGCAAGAGCTTCTTCCTTTGGTACCACTTTTTTGGTGAGGCGTCTTAAAACTTGTAATGTGTGCCCTGTTATATTCTCTTTGTTTTCCTGCAAAGCATGTTTGGCTCTGAGATGTCTTATAAAATTCTCTCAATTTTATAGGCTACATTAACCTCACAATACCCCAGAAGGATTGCCAATTTAGTTCACTCATTCATCTTGCTCTAATTCTGTGGGCAATTTCCCCTCCAATATATCTGTCCTCGTGGAGGATGAGTCCAACAAACAAAATCTGTCACTTTTTGGTATCTTTAGGTCATTAAGTGTCACTAATATATCATTTCTTACTCCAGTTTTACTAAAATTAATTCCATTTCTTATAAAATCAAAATTAAGATTCTGTGTATTATGTTTATGTCTTAGTCTTGCTTGCTCTGTTTCTTCATACAAAAGCATCTTTCTGTTGTTAGAATTGAATTGCTAATTTGGCGCACTCAATTAAAACTATGTTGTCAGCAAAGACATTATGCCATGGGCCTCTCCCTGGAATCTACAAACCAATGCAAAAAGGATTAAGGCTCAATGCTGATGCTTGATACAAGCTGATTGGGAAAAGAAACCCACTTTTCTCTCCTCAAGTTGTTTTTATGTTAGTTACTACAATTGTACATATCCTAGATCACATCAAAATATCTCGTTAACACTCTGTTTTTTTAAAAAAATTCACCACATTTTTAAGGACTTTGTCCCATGCTCTTTCTAAGTCAAGAATATCACATGGAGATCACTGTTCTTCTATGTAACCTTTCTATTATTGGCTGTCTGAGTAATAAAATAGTTGCAATGGCTGATCTCTCTGACATGAAGCCAAGATTTTCTGATACTCTTATTGTATCTCTTATTCTTTGATTTACCAGCTTCTTACAGAGTGGAGGAAAACCTTACTAATCAAACCTATAATGTGAATCCTGATACTATTAAAGCAACAATAATAAATGGACTCAAAATCAATTGTGACATTGGAATGAAGGGACTTAATAGATCATGTCTTGCGTGTTTATTTTGCAAGGGTGATTTTAAATGTTATATATTCCAAAAATTTACTATCCCACAATTTGTTGATAGTCAGTCATTGCTGGAGATGGGTACAAAAGACTTGGATTTTGTGCAACTTAATCAGTTAATTGGAAGGAAAACTGGAGGAATATCAGTTTATCCTTTCACATCATCCATACGGGGCAAGGAGGATCCATGTAGCCATATAATTGTTCGAGGCAAAGCCATGGCAGGACGTGCTGAAGATTTATTTAGCCTGGTATTTCATTCATCTTAGATATTGCAGATTGTTTTTAATTATTCATTATATAGTGGTTTTATAAACACAGTTCATGGAACAATTCTAATGCATGTGCAAAGTGTTGCAGTTACTTGGGTCATCATAGATTTTGTGGCTACTTTTCTAAATATTATCTCTAGTAAAATTAGGGTGCACCAAGGTGAAAGTAGTATTATTTCTATTCCAGGCCTTTCTGCATGGTAATTTATTTACATTATTCCTCAATTGAGTTCAGTTCTTTACCATCTTCCTAGTTCCTACGATCTGCAAACTTATACCAGTTTCTGGCATTGGTGATTTTGATTTCTCTTCTCTTCAATTCGAGAATGGTCATCAAGGCATTTTGGATATATAAGCATGAGTCAATTTTCAAGAATGTGTGCTCCCGCTCTGGGTCTCTTAAAATTCCTATACAAGCACTATGATTTGTTATGTTTTCTCTAGAGTTCCTTTGGATATCACCAGGCTTGCTCTGATACTGACTTTAAACATGGACGCCATAATAACAAAGCTTTGCATGCAATCAGCCTACAATAACTGATTATATTGTGACAAGTCCTTGAGTTATCCCTCTTATATTTTTATTGAAGTTACAATTTAATTTTCAAGCAAGCAGTTGCCTATGGATATTAGATTGGCAAAGGGGCTGATGTGTGTTGGTTAATTGTAGGTTAATACCATACTTCAAGAAGTTCAATTTACAGACCAGCGGCGTTTTAAGCAGTTCGTATCCCAAAGCAAAGCAAGGATGGAGGTATGCCTTGAAATCTATCTTTAAACAAATAGGCATCACAACCAAACCTTATTTCTTCTGTTATTTATTCCTATGATTTATCTATATCTTTTCAGAACCGATTAAGAGGCAGTGGTCATGGAATTGCGGCTGCAAGGATGGATGCAAAACTAAATGTTGCGGGGTGGATTTCTGAGCAAATGGGTGGTGTCAGGTTTGGCTATTTGTAATTGCTTCAAGTGATTTGTCTTCTCGGCCAGTCTATATAATCTACAGTGTCAATCGTCAACTTCTCTCTCTCTGTGATAGTGGTTATTTCAGCCTAGCAGAAAACATTGTCTAAGATATATGATGTGTGATAAGATCACATTTAAGTGCAATACATTGTCTAAGATGTATGATATGTGGTAAGGTCACATTTAAGTGCAATTTGTTCAGGCCTGTTAAATATTGGTGTTTATGAAAATTATTAAGTACGTTTCCTAGGACCTTGCCATGCTATGGTACATGTTGCATTTCCATGCGTATTCAATTTGAATGGTTTCAAAGAAGTTGTTCGATAGCTTTACATGGTAATCTAAGCTTTGGTTCAAAAAAATTTGTGTAAGGGACCTAGCGTTATGAGAAGTACTCTTATCTGTGCCAAAAATTTGGAGAAATTTGGTGGGACTAATTCAGTTTGTATCTTTGGTGTACTTGTAGTTACCTGGAATTTCTACAAGCTCTCGAAGAGAAAGTTGATCAGGATTGGGCTGGAATCTCTTCATCTCTCGAGGAGATTCGCAAATCTTTACTTTCAAGGAACAGTTGTTTGATAAATATGACTGCTGATGGGAAAAATCTTACCAACTCGGAAAAATACGTTAGCAAATTTCTCGATTTGCTTCCTAGCAATGCTCCTGTTGAAACAACTACATGGAATGCTCGACTTTCTTCAGCACATGAAGCTATTGTCATACCTACTCAGGTGAAATGAATTTCTTTTGTCTGCTTGGCTTCTTTTTTCCCTATTTTTCCAATTAACCATTTTTAGTCTATTACTTTGACAGGTTAACTATGTTGGTAAAGCAGCTAACATTTACGACACCGGTTATCAGCTCAAGGGTAGTGCATATGTCATTTCAAAATACATCAGTAACACATGGTTGTGGGATCGTGTTCGAGTTAGTGGTGGGGCTTATGGAGGTTTTTGTGACTTTGACACTCACTCAGGTAAAACTTTGTTTTGTTTTGTGTGGCATATAGTTTTGGTTGTCAACACCTGTTTTCTTACCTTGGATTTTATTTTGTAGGGGTATTCTCTTTTTTATCCTATAGGGACCCCAATTTGTTAAAGACACTTGATGTATATGATGGAACTGGGGAATTTCTACGGGAGTTGGAAATGGATGATGATACTCTTACGAAAGCAATTATTGGAACCATTGGAGATGTTGATGCATACCAGCTACCTGATGCCAAAGGTTATAGTAGGTAAGTGGACATCTCTTTCCATTAATTCATTTCCTTAGTTGATTTATTGATCTCTTTCTATGTATGGTAGAAAATCCAGAGATGTTGTCGAGCAGGCTAAATATCCTTTGTGAGAACAAATATTGGCTCCTTTGTTAAATTGTTCTTCTTCATTTTAAACAATAGATGATACATCATATTTCCACCTTGGAGGTTTTTTGGAGAGTAGATACTAACTTATAATATGACAACCTGAGAGGTTGTGGATAAATATATTAGAAGAAAACCTAAAGAGAAGGAGGAAAAAGCTTCAATGATTTCTTTGGGACTGCTGTGCATCTATATTTTCATCACTGTATCAGGCGGTCATTAATTTTTTTTCTTATATTTGTGTCAGTGTTATGGTTGCACTTGCTTATTGTGCACAAATAATAAGGAAACAAATGAATTTGTGGATGGCTCCTGGTGAGGGAAGAAGAAAAAAGGGGAGGGGGGGTTTGGTTGTGGACTTGTGGTGGTGTTGTAAATGCTAAAAAGCTTTCATGACATTCTGATAATAGCACTGATCTTTCCTGTGTTTCTGAAATAGCAATGGCATCCCCTGAGGTTGTGATGTCAACTTCCTTGCTTCCATATGGGAAAAAGGAGGCCTTATTTAAAAATAAAAAAATGGCCACTTTAGTAAAAGGTGTTTACATTTGATTTTACATATTAACTTCCCAAGACTTCTGATAATTGCTCTTTATTATATATTTTTTATTATTATTGTTATTGTTATTATTATTATTATACTGTTTTTCTTATCGGATCATACTTGTAAGTCATGTTCACTGGTTTTATTTTATTTTATTTTTTTTTAGTTTGTTGCGGCATTTATTGGGAGTCACAGAAGAAGAAAGGCAAAGAAGACGTGAAGAAATATTATCAACCAGGTAAAAATGTTATTCTTAGTCCTGTCATATTCATAAACCTGATATCTGAGTTGAAATATTAACCTGACGAAGTTCTAATTGGATCCATAATTTTTTGAATATTTCTGAATTCTGACGTGTGGTTGAAAACTTTTATTCTTCTGTATCTTCTTCATCTTCTTCTGCCATTTCCTTCTGTTAAGCAACTTAAAGGAATTTATATATTCTGTTCTCATGTAGGAGTTCTTTTGAGGGTTCATATAGTTTCTTAAAAGGATTTTTAGCAATGATATTAAAAGATATCAAATCACTGAAGTAGAATAAAAACATCTGAATTACAGATCAAATTTCTCACTTATTTAGGGTTTTATTTGATAAATTACCTCAAATGCTCCAGATCAACCTTATATTACCCTTTTATGCATATTTTAATGGTCATTGTCTATTTAAACAACTTGATTTTTATTCACCTATTGTTGATTCATATATCTTCTGTGAAAAACAAAATGACATCTATCTGGTTGTGCTTATATCTTTAAATTGGTACGCAACTTATTTGTGTCCAAACAAGAATTTGACTCTTTTTTTCTCATAGATTCTTTTGGGATACACAACTGGTTTTTTTTTTTAGTCAGCCATTGATATCATCAATGACTGTCTAACTTTTATGTCAGTTTCATGACACATTTAGCCGAATTCTTTGTTGTTCTGTTCTGAATGGTTCGTTTGAACTTTGTGCTTTTCTCTCTTTCCCCCCAGTGTGAAGGACTTCAAGGAATTTGGGGATGCAATTGAGGCAGTTAAACATAAAGGGGTTGTGGTTGCAGTGGCAAGTCCAGATGATGTTGATGCTGCACACAAGGATCGCTGTGACTTCTTCCAAGTGAAGAAAGCCCTATAAAACCTCCAAAAGAATGCTGCGAAGAGTTAAGACAACCAATTCTCTTAACCTATTTTCTGCTTGACAGTATAAAATGCACAAAATAATGCTCCAATTTTTTTTTATAGTAATCACAAAATGAAATTATTGCATTACGACATGACAAAATAGGGTATTCATGGCACACATGCAAGTAAAGTAACATTTGTATAACAATCACTTTTAGTATAAAATTTTTACCCGTCGTTCTATCATCTCTCAAGTTGTCTTAAAGTAATTATCATCCCATCTCTTGAATCAGGTGGAAAATAAGTTCCAAAAGTGATTTAAAAAAAAAAAATAATAATAATACAAATGGGCATTACAATTAATGTAAGACAAAGGCTGGATTAGTAAATTTATAAATCTAAATAAATGATATTGCAGCCAATGAAATGAAGATGGGCAAATTTGATAATGTTCTTGTCCTTTAATCCTACATCCTAATGCATTAATGGATGAAACCCCTCTTCAATCTAGCCAACTCTGTCACCTCTACCATCACCTCACCTTGTTCACTTCAGACGACAACCTGATGGAGTATTTGAAAATGAGACAAAGACAACCTGATGGATTATGCTGTTAGATTTTTTCAACAGTTTGTCTCAAATAAGTAATCATTGAATGGGAGGGTGGCTGTTGGCTCGAGAGAGTTATTTTCAAATCATCTAAAACAATTATTATCTCATCTCAAGTAAAATTTTGAACTAAAAATTCTAAACGGGCCCCAACAAGATAACGATGGAAACAGAGAATGAAAAATGAATTTATAGTCCTTGAATTGCACAATACTATGGAGACGCGACAATATATTATGATGACACATTCGCAATCAACGTATGTCTTATTTATTTATTTATTTATAATTTGTCCTTTAGTGCGGACTGAGAAGCCAAAGTATCATTCCTTGTCTTTTTTACTCGCACACTACCTTTTCTTTTTGACTCTACGGTTTATTTATCTTCGAGTGCGGACTTAGCTCAGGTGCATAATTTTTTCATGTTCATATATATATATATATATATAGAAATGATGTATTGGGTCCTTTTTACGGTCCACTCTTCATTGGGATAGTTGGGATAGATATTTTGAAAAATTGACTGTTGAATTAAATACTCCTGTTACGTATGTCATGTCTGTCAAAAATCACAGTGATCCAACGGTTAGTTCATGTGAAAACTGTCTGTGAAAAAAACTGACACTTTAAAGAACAAAAAAATATCAGTTTTTTTTCACAGTCAGTTTTCTCAGAAACCAACCGTTGGATCACTATGATTTTTGGCAGTCGTGACAAACGTAATAGGAGTATCGATTTTTCAAAATACCTATCCCAGTGAAGAGTGGACCGTAAAAAGGGACCCCAATGCATCATCTCTCTCTCTCTCTCTCTCTCTCTCTATATATATATATATATATATATATATATATATATATATATATATTTCAAAACCAATAGTTAGATAACGCTGTGATTTTTGGTAGGCATGACATGTATAAGAGAGATCTAATTTAACAATCAGTTCTTTAAAATCTATTATATAATTGACCCTATGGAAATCAATTGACGCCACAACTTATAATTGCATCTCCATTGATATATAATCTTCGATATATGTATTCAAATTCGAGATTTTTTTTTAAAAGCTAATAAACCATTATGAACAAATCTGCCTTTAGAAAAAAAAAAATATATATATCCAGAAGTCTCTCAAAATTCAAAAGTATACTATGAAATTCGAGGAATTAGATTTTCTAATATGCGGTTTCTAAGACAATCAAATTTGAAAGGACCTAATGTTACAAAGGCTCGATGCCTTCGACCTAATAATATAAAAATCTTATTTCAACAACTTATTGATATAGAGCATGCCATAACCAGTCGATTAATTAATATCAAAGGGTCTCTTTTTAATTAATTAATATCAAAGGGTCTATTTTAAAAAAAAAAAAAAAAAATTCTCAGGAATATTATATAGTCAAAGCAATTTTTCTTCTCACATTAATTTCCACACCGTCTGTAGCACGCCGGGCTTCTCTTCATAAAAACCAATGTAAAGTGCATAACATCGCATGAAGAGAGAGAATTAGCATTTAGCAGCAAACCAAACCCCAAAAGAGGATCCAATCAACTCATCTCTCTCAATTTCTTCTGAGGTATGCCTTTCTTATCAATTTAATATCATAATCTACCTCTTGGTATTATTTTTAAATTTTACAAGCAAATTAGGTACTTTTGATGGATTGAATTTGTCTCAGTTGGACTTTCTTTTGATTCAAATTAAAATAAGTTTTAACCGGCAAAAATAGCTGAAACGATCAAAGCTAGGTCATGGCTTATGAATTAGAGGTTCTATGATCAATCGATTCTTAGCATGCTTTTTATCTCATTGGCACATTTCAACTTTCATTTAGACTCAAATTAGTATATTATATATATATATAAATTTTATAAAAAGAATAGGATGAAAAATAAAAGATAGTGGAAGGAGGGAGTATCAATGACATTTATTTATTCACTGTATAGATGAAGGGTATCATTGATATATATATATTGAATGAGGAATACTATCTGTAATATGTTATGAATAAGATATGAAAGGCCGGCCCTTTTTACTATTAAAGGTAGTGTCATGTATGTAATAATCTATTTTATTATACTGTAGGAATTGAATTTTTATGTGCTCATTTTTAACTTTTAATTTTTAAAATAATTTTTTATTCCGTAACTTTAAATTAATGAACCCTTTTAATATTAATAAAAGGGTATCGATGCAATTTCATATATCATGAATAGATTATTGATATAATTTGTCTTTCTTGTACGGAAGAAAGTGAATTGCCATGGCTGAAAACTATAGGAGACACTTAATAGCAAAACAAAAAACTATAAGGAGGTAGAGTGAAAAAGGAGACAAATATAAAGGCAGTAGAGTGTAATTTTTTCTTTTTTTCTTTCTAATTTTTAATTTTTGGATTTCTTTTTAAAAAACTCCAGCTAAACATTTCGATTTTGGGTGTAAGAGCATATTCAGCTATTAACTATTTGTCCAATCATTTCCAAAATTTGGCTATAAATCCTCTACATTTTTTTTTTTTTTTGGCAAGATGATGTGCATTAATATGTTAGCTGTCAGCTGTTAGTGGAGGAGAAGCACTTAATTGGTCAATTCCCATCCATGGAGAAATGAAAGTCAGAACCTCATCTCGTAAAGGAAGAAACATAAGCCAAAGCTTAACATTTAGCTTGACTACTTTTGTCTAACTAACATAGAATGTCTGAAAACTTGTGCTTAGTTTAGCTGTTAGAAAAAAGAGATAGAGAGAGTAAAAAAAAAAATTTGGAGTAAGAGAATCTTCAATGGATTTAAATTTTTGCAATAACAGCTCAAATAGCATAGTATTAAAGATGATGTAAGAGCAACTCCAACGCATTAGCTAAAAGAGGAATCAAAGCCATTAACAACTAACCACTAATGTATATCACTTGGCAAAAAAAAGAAAAAAAAAAAAGAAAAATGGCCATTTTTTTGCTAAAAGTCCAAACTTTCAAGCTCCAATGCATTAGTCAAACATCCCTCTAGATTTTGGCTTAGTCAAATTTGTCTTTAGCCATTTATCTCATAGACACAAAGCATATATGGGGAATTATGCTTGTTTGTAAGGGAAGAGAGACAGAAAAAGAGAGCCAAAAAATAACTCTTATGCATTGGAACATCCCTAAGCCAAATAACTAGTTCTTTTTACTGTAGCAAGCCAAAAAAGACTTTGAAGGACCAAATATGACTTTTTAGTATTGGAGATGCTCTATCTCTAGTCAAATATCTAAGCCATTTTTATTGTAGTAAGGCAAAAAAATAAATTTGACTAATTAAAATTGATTTTTACAATTGAAAAATGCTTTAGTATCCTTATTATTGTTCCATTAATAAAAATAGCCATAGTTTCCTTAAAATAAAATAAAAGTAGCAACAGAATATCACCAAACAAGCAAGTGTCTATTTCAAATTTTGGGCAATTTAGATATAGGTTCTTTGTTTTACACCTATAAACTTAAAGGTCCAAAGAAAAAAGTAGTAATCTAGTAAGTCTTTCAGTATTTTATCCGGTAGAGAACTGCCCTTATCAAACTTGACATTTTCAATCCTAAAATAATTGTCTGCCACCTTCTATTAAAGAATACGAGACGGTGAAAAATCCCGAAAAATTAGGGATCAAAAAAATTTGAATGTAGAAAACAAAAAGAAGCGCTAAAGAAAGTTTTAGAACACCTTGTCGTCATGTGTTTTTGCTAGAAAGTTGCCGAAGATAAGGTATCAGAAGTCGGAAAACTCATTGTTCGTTGAATTGTTGAGTAGTTTGGTTGTTCGTTGCTTATATTTCATATTTTTTACCCCAAAACTCCAAAAAAAAGTTCCTTTTTTTTTTTTTTTTAAAGCAAGTAACCTATATATTTCATTTTTTGTCATATAATTTTTCAATTAGCACCTAGTCATATGAATAGTAAAATAATTAGACATGCTTAGAGTGGGATGCTTTATTTTCATTAATCCCATTAAATGCTGTTTTTTGGTCTCTATATATAAAGTAAATGATTTTTTTTTTTTTTCGAAGCATCCAACTCATTATGATAACGTTTAGATGACTATTTTACCCTTATATCTTTCTTTTATTTATATTGTCGTGCCATCTGTTAAAATCCCGGCAAATGTCCATCAACACCACGGCGCCACCTGCAATTTTATTTCATCTCAACCAACGACCTACACTTCTAACCTCCGTTAAAGTTAGCCAAAGAACAGAGATATC
The DNA here is from genome assembly GCA_017140935.1 of Hamamelis virginiana. NCBI lineage: Eukaryota > Viridiplantae > Streptophyta > Magnoliopsida > Saxifragales > Hamamelidaceae > Hamamelis > Hamamelis virginiana. The sequence continues at coordinate 45,398 of JAESVK010000954.1, forward strand.
CGTTTGGTTCCCGGGATTCCAAAGGAAAAGAAAAGAAAACTTAGAATATCACAACCACCACCTTAAACCCCCAAACAAATTCCAAATTTTCCTTTCTTTTTCTACGAAATGCTGAGAACCAAACAAGAAGGGAAGGGGAAAAAAAGTCATAACAGTTACTAGCACGGAATTGATCTTACTGGTTCCGATGCCGGTTTGCTGGAATAAAAAAACAGAGCCATCTGAAATTACTTTTGAAATGCAAGAAAATAATATGTCCTGTTTAGTCGTTTTCTCAGGCAAAGCAAAAGTTTAAAAGCATGTTCGATAGATTTCCACCGTCATCACCATCTTCACCTTCTCTCTCCCAACGTGCCGTCACTACACCGTTCCCGCACACCTCCTCAGGTACTCACTCACTCAAATGCTAAATTCAATTTCGAGAAAGAACCCTAGTTTTTGTTATGTGCTGTGAATTAGGGTTTTGTGGGTGTAGATGATGTTGGAAGCCAGGACGATGTTACCGAGAAGCTCGGGTTCGAGAAGGTTTCGGAGCAGTTTATCGGTGAGTGTAAATCGGAGGCTGTGCTGTACAAACATAAGAAAACCGGCGCGGAAGTCATGTCGCTATCAAACGAAGACGAGAATAAGGTGTTCGGCATCGTTTTTCGCACTCCTCCGTAAGTATATTACCAGTACTTGTACTCGTTGTTAAGCATTGATGTTGATCCTTTTTAACTTAGTTTCAACTGGGTAATCAATAGAGCTTAGCATTAGCGTATTTTGTTGTCCTTACCATCGGATGGTGGAATTGAAAAGATGGGTTATCATTGTGTTGAAATTTGGATTGGGTTTGATAGTAGAAAGCTTGAATTTTGTGCTAAACGCTTGATGTTTTGAACTATTAACAAAAGGCTCAATTTTCCTTGGTATTGTGTGAGAAAAAAACTCTATGCACAATGCTTCCTCTGAGCTGGAGGAACGGGTATCAATGTTGACCTTTTGAAGTTTGGAAGGTTATTCTGATTTCAATTACCTTTATATTAAGATTTGAAATGGTTTTACAATTCTCTTTCTTATTGTAGGAATATAAAAGAGAGAGAGAGAGAGAGAGAGAGAGAGAGAGAGAGGATGACCTCCGTGTGCAGCACATGCATGAGGCTCCAGAAGTATACCAAACAAATAAGCATATACGATTTTCCTTTTGTGGATGGAAGTCATAAAAGAATTATGAATGGATAAAGAATGCACCATCCATAAAAGAATTATGAATAAATAAACAATGCATCTATAATGGGCTGGACCCAGTCACTGATCGTGTAGACTGTAGATGGATTGCAATGGCGGGTCTGGGGTTCAATCAACTTAAACTCTTTGATGAGTTGGCTGTCTTCTGTGTTTTTTTTTTTTTTGTTGTATAACCTAGGCTCCTTTTTCTTTAAATAAATTTTTCTGAAACAATTCGTAAACTATTTATATTAGCTTCTTTCTTTATTCACCTGTGGCTCATGATCATTTTCTCGATTCTAACTGTTAATGCAGGAAAGATTCTACTGGGATTCCTCATATATTGGAACACAGTGTGTTAAATGGGTCAAGAAAGTATCCTCTGAAACAGCCATTTGTTGAACTTTTGAAAGGGAGCTTGAAAACCTTTTTGAATGCATTCACGTATCCTGATAGGACTTGCTACCCAGTTGCTTCCACAAATACGAAGGTAAAATCGAATGAGAAAGTTCCCATAAATGGAACTTTAGATGTGATCAATCTTGGATCTAGTTTAGAATTAATACATGGTCATTTTCTTGACAGGATTTCTATAATTTGGTCGATGTATACTTGGATGCCGTTTTCTTCCCTAGGTGTGTGGAGGACTTCCAGATTTTTCAACAGGAGGGTTGGCATTATGAGCTCAACAATCCTTCAGAAGACATATCTTATAAAGGTTGGATTATTTATTTATTTTTAGTGTACCCAGAGATCAGATTTTCAGGCTACCAGTGTGGCAATATTCTTTTCCTTTAGTCGATATTCCTTTTTTTTTTTCTGTCTGATCATATTTATTAATATCTTCATCTTATGGAATTTATCTGAACCCTGATTATATAAGTTATGTTTTGATCTCCTTTACTTCCTATGATTTTATTTTTGATTTCAGGTGTTGTTTTCAATGAGATGAAAGGTATTTACTCCCAGCCTGATAGTCTATTAGGTCGGATTGCTCAGCAGGTGAGTTTTTTTCCTTGTCTACTTGTATAATTTTTCATTTGTTCTACTATTGATTTTTTCAATAGATATTAGCCAATTATGACTGACTTCATTTCCTGAGAACTGATAGTGATTAATGTAGCCTGATTTTCTTATGCTTTGCGTAGAGAATTTTAATCTAAAATGTATTTTAATTTGTTGCTTTCAAATGAATCATTCCAAGAAGTTCACTTTCATTTTTTACAATTAGAAATGGCAAATGTTTATTTTTGTCAAAGGCGCTTAACACCAGTTTATAAGCTTCTACTTATTTTGAAGTACCAGACGTATGCCCGAACGATAAACATCTCATTAGCTTGGTTGCGAGAGCAGAAGCCATTAAAGATTTTAGACCTTTGGGGGCTTTTATAAGGTTATTGCTAAAGGGGATGTTTGGCAATCATGAAAAATGGGTTTTCCGGATACAAAACTAACCCAAACGTCTAGAAAGCGTGTTTGGTAAGTTACATATGTGGTTTTAAAGCTCTTATGGCCAAATGGCTTTGGTTGTCTGCTACGAAGAGAGAGAATCTTTGGTGGAAGGTAGTAGTGTGGAAATATGGTAGTCTAAGTGGGGGCTAGGCTTTGAATGAAGTTAGAGGTACTTATAGGGGTGGGCCTTTGGAAAGCTACCAGGAGTGGTCATGATACACTCTCCAAAGGTTTGATATTTAGGGTTGGGGATGGAAAGATATTTGATGTGAAGATGGTCCTCTTGGGGAAGAATATCTGGCATTGTTTTCTATTGCGTGCAACAAGGATGTTTGGGTGTTAGATTATGTGACGTGGTTAGAAGACAGTATGGTTTGGTGTCCCACCTTTTTTCAAAAGTTTTTAAGATTGGGAGCTTGATGTGGTGGTGCTATTTTTTTAAATCGCAAGGGGTTGAGAGAATGCTATGAGGTGGAAGCGATCTTCTAGCTGTATTTTTTGTGAAAGATTTCTATTCCATTTTGAGAGGCTCGAGGCGGGGAACTTTCCAGGGAAGCTTATTTTGGGTTCTTGTATTCTTTCGAAGGTATTTTTTTTTTGGGTGGACTAGTGTAAGGAATAACTGAATAAATGTCTAACTATTGACCACCTTATTTCTAGAGGTTGGAGAGTTCTCGGTTGGTCTTGCATGTGCAAACATAGTGAAGAATCGATAGATGGTCTTTTTCTTCATTGTGCTTTTGAGAAAGATCTATGGTTTTCTCTTTTCTCTTTGATGGGCACTAGTTGGGTGATGCTTTTAACACTTAAGGAATTGTTTAAAGGGTGGTAGTTCAAGCTTTGGGGAAAGTAGATTGTAAGACCATTTGGAAAGTAGCCCCATTATTAGGGCCGGCAAAATCTACCCAAACCCATTTTAACCAATAACCCCTAGCGTAGGCATCCTACACCAAGAAGCCCCAATTAAAAAATCAATTCCGAATAAATACAAAATTTTTACATTCTGATGAAATTGCCTCTTTTATTATAGATAGATTTCAAAATTTACCAAAATTGGTTTAATAAAAAATGGAAAGTTGCATTCAACCCCAATTGGAAAGTTGCATCAACCCTATTTTCAAAATTTTAGAATATGTGATGCAAAATCGTAGTAGCTCGTTAGCATCAAAAAAACACCTTGAATCGGCGACAATGGTTAAACCTCAAATCCCAATCTTGACAAATTTGATTTGAAATTCCAAACATTTTGATTTTTTTGATCTTCCCATAACCATATTCAGCCTTCATGTATAATAAGTATTATGGAATAAACTCCATAATCTAGACGTTTTGATTTTGACGAAACTGCCATTGACACCTGCAACAGGTAAATTTAGGACTTTCATTAATATATAAAAAGGGTAAATATACTTAACTCGTATACATACACCTAGATGCATAGATTTCCGTGTGTATATATATATATATATATATATATCTTCAAATAGGTAAATTTATATAAATTGTATAGTATATATCTAATCTGATTTTCAAAAAATTAAATATATCTAACTTCTATACATGTGCTGGATGCGTACATTGGCATATCTTTTCAAACAGGTAAATTTATATATATTTTTTAACATAAAACATGTAAATTTATACAAAACTATAATGTATGCATCTATTCTGATTCTTAATAAATCCAAAAAAAAGAAGAGAAAACATTTTCAATGAAAATCCGAAAATGTAAGGTTAAGTAATTGTACCTTGTCATTGGTTAGCCATCAAGGTCGCCTAAAATCTCGAGGTTGCTAGCGGGATTCTTGAAATCGTGCAGTGGCACTGATGGAGTTCTCGGGACACAAAGGTTTGAGAGGGATGCAAGGGTTTGATGGTTGCTATGATGGGGTGCGGAATTGTAGATTTTGATGGATGGATGGGGTTGCTTACAAGGGTCAATAGAACTGTAAATTAGTGCACTCACAGTAGATTGCTGGGACTTTGTAGTTGGTATGTATGTGTAAACTAAGATGGGGTTGTGGACTAGGTGAAAGAGGATGGGATAGAAATGCCCATGATGGCTGTTGTAATGCGAGGGATGGAATGAGAGTAATATATAAATTCAAATTTTGAAATGAATGTAATCTAAAAATTTACCATTTAGAGTCCAATAGGCTTACAAACTCTAAATGGAAACCACAATAAATGTAATTTCACCAAATGAGGACACATATGTCAATATAAAATAAAGATTGACTTTTGAATATCCTAGAAGGATCTCATGGTAAATCTTAGAGGGTTTTGGGTCTCATGGTACGGAGTTTGGATTATAGGGGGATCTGGATAATTTACCCTTAGTTTTAATGGGTATGGGTTGATACTTTTTAATAAATGGGTCATAATTGGGCCACCCAGTTAAACCCATTTATAATTGGGGTGGATATGGGTACCCAACTAAACTGCTATAGCCATATGAAGCTGGATCATGTCCTCATTAGTGAGCCGTTGAATCCTTTTCCTAATGGTTGGATCGTGTCACCTGTTTTGGTGGCTCATTAACTAAACTGTTTTGCTGAGTATCAGTAGATTCATGTGCCTTGTAAAATCCTAGTGTAGTATACTCACGGTATATTTGGCTTTTGGCCTTTTTCAGTGAAAAATATAGTTACCTTTCATAGAAAAAAAATCTCATTTTCTTGATATGTTATGCTGGTTTCCTTTGAAATATTATTATGTAGCTACAACTCTACATATATATTTACAATTTGTTTTGCCAACTTGGGGTTGCAACTTCTATTTGTTCACTCTTGTACTTAATTACTATTTAAAATAAAATCTTATGGATTTTTGATTTGCACAATGTAGGCTTGGTTATGGATTTTGGATTTTTAATATTGTTATGGATTTTGGATCAAGTTTCTCTTTCTCTAGGTCATTAGGCTTGGTTATGCCAACCAATTATGTTATCCAGTGTAACACCCTGCCCATACACATATAAGATATTGTCCACTTTGAGTTACCTCTCATGTCTTTAAAATGCTTCTTGCTAGTTAAGGATGAGAGCCTACATATACCCAGGTTTTCTTTAACCAGGTGATGTGGGATCAGGTTCTCAGCACTAATGTAGCTCTTTCCTCAACCCACTTAAGAGGTCTATCGGTAACTTCCACCTATTTTTAACACAACACTAGACATAGGGCACTACTGAGCCTTGGTTCCATCACGCATGCTATAAAGACGTCCTTGCGTGAAATTGAAGTCATGGCCTCACCCACTGTGAGGTAGGTCCAGCTCTAATACACTGTCATGGGTTAAGACCATCTTAAAAGGATCAACCACGTCAAGAGGCTACCCAATCTAGGGAGTTTATACCTAAGTGGGAGTATCATACCCTACTGATATGGGATGTTACACTCTCTCCTCACCTGAACACACGACATTTTTATTGTGGTCTCTTCCGCTGTGAGAGAGGGTGGGGCCCACCCCATCCTTAGGCCTACCTCAACCCTCAACCTTGGTATCCAATGAGAGACCCATGTAGCTAATAGGAATGTAACACACCAGAACATTCTTAATATACAAGACATGTTATCAGGGTTAACCAAAAGTAGTAAATATCATGCTATGTGAAAACAGGGAATGTGGCAGAATGGTATCAAAGCCGGACCTGCCTTGTGGCTTGGGGGGGTTGGATTGTGTGTCCATGCTCTAAGGGGTGGGCTGTGTGTTCATGTGCTTTGTCTCATATTGCCTAGTTAGAGAAATTTTCTAGGTTACGTGGGGAGGTCAATTCAATCTCCTTAATAGACATGAAGCGTTTTAAAGCTGCAAGTTGCTGGCAAAGCAGACAATATCATGTGCTATGGGGTAGGGGCATTCCATCCATACTATTATAGAAAGGGAAAACCTGTTTGGTCTCTTAATTGGTCTCTTCAGTCTTCTCCTATTAAGTATCAAAATTACTCTCATTATAAATTTAAAAAATTAAAGGAGGAAAAATAGGAATTGAAGGAGAAAATTTTGGCAAAAAAGAAAAAAATTGAACAAGAAAAAAAAATTGGGCTCGCTCAAGTTCTTTTATTGTCTACATAATAACTTTTGGCTACTGCTCTGACACGTGCTAATTCTAATTTATATGTCATGGCACATTGTTGTTTGTTATTATGCCTGCTGATAGTACTTAGACATTAAAAAGCATGATACAGGCTAGAAGGTGTTTCAAGTTTGTAGATGATTTAACTGCTACTAGTTTGATATCTATCTTCAACAAACATTTACTGTTTCATGAAAATACTTTTGTTATATTTTATCATGTTTTTGCAAAAATCAAAATGGTAAATTCATTGGAAATTAGTCAGTTATTTGAGCTGAGCAGTTGAATCTATAATTTTGCATGAAACTTCCATGCAGGCTCTTTTTCCAGACAATACCTATGGTGTTGACAGTGGAGGTGATCCAAAAGTTATTCCCGAACTCACATATGAGGAATTCAAGGTTTGTTGCATGCATCATGTTGATTTATTTGTTCTAGTTATAGTATAACGTTGTTTAATTTTCAAACAGTGATTGTTTAGGTCTAGCCGATCCCATGTAGTTGGGATTAAGGCTTAGTTGAGCTGAGTTGAGTTGAGTTGATTGGTTAGGTGTTTTATATTTTTTATGCTTGTTAATATATATTGCTTGACTTAATCAATCTACATAGTCCCTCCATCCGACTATGTTAGGGCACATTTCCTTTTCTGGATGTCCTACAATGTTTGTTCATTAGAAAAAGTCAAGGCATGCAATTATTTTACTTTCTCACAATACCCTTTGATATATTAAAAATTGCAACTAACACACAAGTGAAGTGTCAATTCATTAATTGGATTAGAAGGGTAATATTGGAAATATGAAATTAAACAAGTGAGATGTCAATGCATTAATTGTATCTCCTCGATATCCATGTCTTGTCAAAGTACTCTAACATAGTAGGACAGAAGTATTACTTTTTCATGAAAAATATTCTTAATTCATAAAGTTGAAATGAAAATTGTGGCACATTAATGTCATTATTTATTTTTTGAGCTTTTACACCATGTATAACAGATCTTGTTGAGAGTTGGTTAGGTTCTCCATGATGCCCAACTAAGGTGCTGCTGTGATATCTCAGATGAAATCATAACTTATTGCATTTTGAAGCAACACATGAGGATATTAAAATTTTAATAAAGCATTTTGGCCTTGTTCTTTGGATGCTAATATAATGTGTGTATGCATGAATATTAGTTTTGCTGTTGTCTATGTGATAATTGAAGATAAGAAGTCATTTGGGTTTCAATTCTTTTGGGCAATTTGAATAAACATTTTCATCTATATATTGGATCTCAAAACCTTTTGGGTAGTTTAATTAACTGAATACCTGTTATGTTTTGTAATAGTGAATGTATTATTTAGGTCAAAGTATGATGTAACTTATAAGAATGATTACTGTAGTCATCCAACTGATTTCTCATTGAAAATTCATCTTATTATTTCTAGGATAAGTGAGGCTCTTAGCTTTAGGTTGCTTGAAATCCATATTAATTTTTGTAGATTGTTGCAAATCAATTTGAATTTGGAACCATTTGTTCAGCTGCATATTGATTATTTATCATTACAACTCATTATTAATGAAACTTTCTAGAAATTAGCTTGCGTCTGGCTTTGCATGTTGATAGCTGACTGTAAAGGTCATTACTCAGTGTTGGTCTTGCCATAGCAGGGCCCTGGAAGGGGTTAGTTGGATATGGTCCTAACCTTAGATATTGCAATGTGGCCGCTCTTAAGACTTGAACCTGCACATTTACACTTAAGTAATTTGCAGTTCCATGGTATCAGTATTTTTATGTGCATTTTATACACAGATATGCATGTAATCTGTATGCTACTGTATTTGATGCACGTGGACTTGAGCACAGTGACTAATGTTTGATAGATTTATTAATTTTTGTGTTATACATAATTTTTAGTCTATTTGTTCCTTAAAAAAAATCACAGGAATTTCACCGTAAATATTACAACCCCAACAACGCTAGGATATGGTTTTATGGAGATGATGATCCAAATGAGCGCCTACGCATCCTGAGTGGTATTTCTTTCTCATTCAAATAATAAATGGAATCTCAACTATTTCTTCATATTTCAATTTCTATGAAGTTTCTTTCTTGCGACAGTAGATAAAAATTGTACATATATATAGGCCTGTAAAATTCACATGTATTATGTGTTTGGTATTTCCTTTGAAATACAGGGGTTAGTTTATTCCAAAGTAAAAAGTGCAAAACTAGAGCTGTAAAAAGGGATATTGTGGAGTCTCAAGTATAAGCCGTCTCTTGGAAACTGGATCAGTGTCCTGTGAAAACCTACAACCAGTCACATTAATGGTTTATGTGTGTTGGTTTCTAGGCAAATCAATTAACATATATAAGATGAAGAAATATTTGTTTTTTGGTATCTAAAGTCTAAACATATTATATTATATCCATCTCTTATCTTTAATAATTACAAAAGGTTTTCTTTGTGGGGGGTTCGATCTTTCTACTTATTTTTCATCATCTGTCGTTTTATTTTTGACATCACAAACTAGATTAGCGAACATGTGAGGCATAAACTGTTCCTTATATCAGTTTTCATAACTGATTCGGGTTTAAAAACACTGATATTGGTGTTCAACTTGATATTTCTCAGAAAAGAAGTAAACCGAATGATTGACAAAGCCATCCCAATTAATCATAGGCAGTCTATGTTTACAGTCATAGTATAAGGAAATTTGACCAAGTCAAAGCGTCACGTGGATCATTGGCTTCATGACACATGTACTCACAAGAGGTAGCCACATGTTAAAGGAAAAGGAGAGTCGGGTTGGCAAACATGTCCAAAACACAAGCGAGGGAATCTCCAAATGGTACTCAAAGAACATGTAACTCTCCAACTTGAGTGACATACGATTGAGCTCATCACTCGCTAGTTTGAGTGACAAAGGATGGAGTGTGTCACTCGCCAACTTGAGTGACAAAGGATTGAGAGTGTTAATTGCCACCTCGAGTAACTGAGAAGCAAACATGCCACTCGCTTGAATTGCCTATTACTCATAACTCAACCTGAGAAAGGAGAAGGAATGGTTATATAACTTATATCCTTAAATGAGCTATGTGCAATATAACTGGTGCTTATGCTCTCAAAGGCACTCCAAATAATGCTCATGAGGACATCATATGCTCCGCATGTGATTTTGGGCCTTAGGTTCCTTTGTCGGGCTCTCCAAGTTGACAGGGGGCCTTCCATATCTCATAATGGATGCCCACTCAAGAGTGGATACCGTCGATAGAGGAGAACATTCTTTTTGAGGCCCACTGCGATAGTGGAAGCCGAGTTACTCTAACTCCCTTCAAATGTGTTACTCTAACTCCTTTCAAATGTGCCTAAGGCATTACGCCCTTATGCTATATGCCTCTATGGGTTGATGGCAAGGCACATGAAGCTCTAATTAGAGCTCGGTGCTGGATACAGCGAGATTGGGACTCCACCTCTCCCCAAAGAAAGGTTGATGGTAATTGATCTCGCCTTTTTTGGGATGACTCAAGGGACGTGGCTTGGAGGGATAGAAGCGAGGTCTAGTTAGGGTGGAGATACCTCTCCCACTTAATGGAGTGAATAACCTTTGCCTTAACCTTCCTCGCTGTAGATGAGGACGGCGTGTCTACGATGCGTGGGAAATACAGTGCATTTATTACGATCATTAATGAGCCACAATGGGGGCCTTTGCACGGTGAGTGAACCCCTTTTATCCAGTGGCAAGCTACCTCATACTCAGTGGATCCTTGAGGCGAGTGTACTAAAGCCTAAGACATAGAACTCTTTTTTGATAGGGTGTAGGGGGGCGATGATTGACTTGAGACTTGGGAAAGAGTGAGGATTGAACATTTGATAGGAGGGAGGTTAATGACCAATGGTTCAACACAGGCAATTTCATTCTATTATCCACTCACTTTCCCACTCATGGCTGCCTATAACAGGGGAACTCCATTCCTTCATTAAAGGAGGATCATAATAATACAACATCGGAACATAACAACCACCATCCATAAATAAGAATTCGCTACTCTCACCAACCACTGCCAGGGCCAAGGTGCGTTCACTTTGATCCACTCCTGGAGTGGGACTCAGGTCCATCCTCTCTCACTGAGATTCCTAATATGTGTGACTCAGGTCCATCTTCTTTCATTGCCTTAGTTTTCCCTCACTTTAATCTCAAGCTGCTTCGCTCTTCCGCTTGAGCTACTCTCTCAAGTTCATCCCCTCTTGGTTGTCTTGCATCTCTGAGGATTGGTTGAGTGCATCTCTCAGGTTAGCTTCTCTCTCGAGCATCATTCTCTCTCTCGACCACCTTGCATGGCTATCCTCCTGGTCAAATAACCCCCTTGCGAGTTTGGCTTGCAAACAGTCTACATTTATGACAAGTTTTGTTTTGTTTTGTTTTATTGGGCAGATATTTGCAACAAATTGTTATTACTTTGAACATTTAATTGAATGATAAGTTTAGGAGTCTATAATACTTATTTAAACTATAGCATCTTATGTCTCTCTCTCTCTCTCTCTCTCTCTCTCTCTCTCTCTCAGAGTATCTAGATTTGTTTGATGCAAGTTCAGCTTCCAATGAATCAAGGGTTGAACCACAAAATCTTTTTTCGGAACCTGTCAGGATTTTCAAGAAATACCCAGCTGGTGAAGGTGGTGATTTGAAAAAGAAGCACATGGTATGTCTTAACTGGTTGCTCTCTGATAAGCCCCTGGACTTGGAAACTGAGCTTACCATTCGGTTTTTGAATCATCTTATGTTGGGAACTCCTGCTTCTCCATTGAGGAAAATCTTGCTCGAAAGTGGTTTGGGAGAGGCCATCCTTGGTTATGGGGTTAAAGATGAACTTCTTCAGCTCCAATTTAGTACTGGGTTGAAAGGTGTTTCTGAAGATGACACCCAAAAGGTAGAAGAACTAATCATGAGTACGCTTAAAAATTTAGCAAATGAAGGTTTTCATCCGGACACTGTGGAAGCATCTATGAATACAATTGAATTTAACCTCAGGGAAAACAACAGTGGATCATTACCTCGTGGCTTATCCCTGATGCTTCAGTCCATTGTAAGATATACTTTTTCTTTGTTGTTTTTGAACTGGATATACTTTTTTCATTTTACTTATTCTCAAATTCTTATTTTGATTTTATTTTATAGGGAAAATGGATATATGATATGGATCCTTTTGAGCCGTTAAAATATGAGAAACCCCTAATGGCCTTAAAAGCTAGAATAGCTGAGGAAGGATCTAAAGCTGTTTTCTCACCTTTAATAGAAAATTTCATCTTGAACAACCCTCACCGGGTTACCATTGAAATGCAGGTGACCATTTCAGCCTAAAATTTTTTAGTTCTTATGTTTGTGTGATACTGCTATATTTAATATACTTAAAATAGAAATGGATATTTCCTTTTTCAGCCTGATCCAAAGAAGGCTTCTTATGATGAAGCAGCTGAGAAAAAAATGTTGGAAAAAATTAAAGCAAGTATGACGGAGGAAGATCTTGCTGAGCTAACTCGTGCTACGCAGGAGCTACAACTGAAACAGGAAACTCCTGACCCACCAGAAGCTTTGAGAAGTGTGCCGTGCCTTTCTCTTCATGACATTCCCAAAAAACCTACACATGTTCCCATTGAGGTGATCATATTCCTATTTATCTTGTGTTGGAGAGTCCTACTTCGTTTCCCAATAGGTTGAAGAGCCCTTATACTGACCATATAATCATTACTTATAGGTCAGAGATATCAATGGAGTAAAAGTTTTGCAGCATGACCTCTTCACAAATGATGTTATTTATACTGAAGTTGTCTTCAACATGAGTTCGCTGAAGCAAGAGCTTTTTGCTCTGGTACCACTTTTTTGGTATGCATGCCCTGTTCATTTCTCTTTGTTGTCATTTTGAAAATAACAAGGTGTTCACCAAATAAACTTGGTGCTCACAAGAAAGGTTAAAGTTTTCTGCTCATTAACCATTATACTTGTACATACCCTAGATCACATCAAAATATATAGTTGACTCTCCTCTTAAAAAGTTTGCCCATCATTTTCTAGGGGACTTTGTCTCATAATTTTTTTTTTTTTTTTTAAGTCAAGAAATATCACAGAGGTCTTTATTCTTCTATATAGCCTTTCTATTATTTATTGTCGAGTAAGAAAATTGCTTCTATGGCTGATCTCTCTGACATGAAGCCAACCTGATTTTCTGGCACTCTTGTTTTATGGCTTATTCTTTGCTTTATCTGTCTCTTACAGAAAAAAGAAGAAAACCTTTAGTCAAGCCGATAAACATTATCCCTGATAATATTATAGTAGTAATAAATCACAATAATAAATGGACAAAAAATCAACTAGACATTGGAACAGGGAAACTTAATACCACGTCTTACATGTTTGTTTTACAAGGGTGATTTTAAATGTTATATATTCCAAAATATTTACTGTCCCATGATTTTGTTGACAGTCAGTCATTGCTGGAGATGGGTACAAAAGACTTGGATTTTGTGCAACTTAATCAATTAATTGGAAGGAAAACTGGAGGAATATCAATTTATCCTTTCACATCATCCATACGGGGCAAGGAGGATCCATGTAGCCATATAATTGTTCGAGGCAAAGCCATGGCAGGATGCGCTGAAGACCTATTTAACCTGGTATTTTATTCATCTCAGATATTACAGATGGATTTTATCCGTCATTGTGTAATAGTTTTACAAACACAGTGCATGGAACAATTCTAATACATTTGTGAAGTGGCTTAAACTATTTTGGTCATTATACATTTTCTGGCTACTTAATTTTTTTTTCTCCGTAGTAAAATTAGGGAATTAGGGTGCGCCAACATGAAAGTTCTATTATTTCTATTCCAGGGCTTTCATTTATTTACATTATTCCTGAACAGTTCGTTATTTTTTGTCCTACAATCTGCAAACATAAACCAGTTTCTGGAATCTTGAAACGGATATAAATTGTGAGATATGTTGGATTCTAATACTTTTGAAATACACACATAATCAATTCGTGTGCATATACTTGCTCGCAATTTAATGGAGGCAATTGAGCACCTGACTGCTTTATGATTTTTCACTTGTTTTTTATTTTTCATTTTATTGAAAAGGGTAGTTTGGTTTCTTTTCTCCACAGTTTGAGAATGGCCATTGAGGCATTTTAGACTTGTATGTCAGTCTCTCAATTGCACTGCGTATTGTCATTTTACTTTTAATATAGCTAGTGGGCCTAACTCAACTGTACTGTGCTTAGCGTCTTATATTTTTTCACAGCCACTCCCAAGCCCAAATAAAGGAGGGTTGTGGTAGGTAGACGGCCAACGTAAAACTTATAGTCACACCTTATGAACATATAGTTGGGATTGTTAATTTAGATGAAAAGAATTGTGTATTTCATATCAATATTGAAACAAGGTACACATATATATATACAAAGTAAAGAAACTATCTAAGGAAACTAAACAATTAGGAAACCTAGACTTAAGCCTAGAATTATGCTAATTAAGAAG